>NW_024121109.1:206975-236975 GCF_016745375.1 Pimephales promelas | reverse complement strand
ATTATTTCCCTTGTATAATTTTAGGTTGATGTATTTTTATTGTTTTTATTTTCAGTATAGTTATGTATTATGTACTGTATGTTAACATTATTTAAAATCCCTACTACTGTAAAATGGTTGACCCTTTCAGTATAAAGGAATGTATGTTTGTCTGTGAAAGGAGTTCTGGTGAGGGACCTCTGAGGAGGGTCAACTTGAGTGGTTTTTGTTTATGTTATTTATTTATTTATTTTTTTTGATATTCTTTATTTGGAAGTCAATAAAGATTTCACTGACTGCACGCAGTGTCTCCTGCCTTGCTCTGGTCTTCACATGCACAGATATCATTGAAAAACCTTTTCATTTATGGCGTCAGATGAAATAACGAGTTAATAGGCTACATAAGATAAAATGTATTGCATTTAATTAAAAATCCCTTTGCCAAATCCCTTTCAGTATTTAAAAGTAGGCTGTCTGACTGTTTTTGTTCACTCAATGTTCTGAGTGATTTTCCCCACCTCAGTTTAGATACGATAAGCAGCATTCACACTAATGCACATATCTCTTTTGAAATTGTAAATGTGGTTTGTCCTGTTGGTTTAAGACATAACTGACCGTGTTGACATTAATTTTGCGTCATTAAAGCATTTTGAGATGCAAATTTAACCAATGAGTCGCTCAAAGCCGCATGCACGAGCGCTCTTCACAAAGTACATGCAGGTAATTTAAAATGAAAGCAGCCTTCTCAGTGATTTTCATATTTTTAATATATAAGCGAACTGCATTCAAAAAGACATTTGTAAGGAAAATTCTGGCGGGCAAGACCGCGCACTGCAACAGTAACCCTGAACTTTATGAAATATTATGTTTCGGAAGGTTCGAGCAGTGTGTGTGTGTGTGTGTGTGAGAGAGAGAGAGAGAGAGAGAGAGAGAGAGAGAGAGAGAGAGAGAGAGAGAGAGAGAGAGAGAGAGAGAGAGAGAAAGAAAAGAAAGAAAGAAAGAAAGAAAGAAAGAAAGAAAGAAAGAAAGAAAGAAGATTAGAAAGAAAGAAAGAAAGTCAAAGCAAAGAAAGACAAGAAATTTCTGAATCGATCCAGAATGTTTGGAGAGAGAATAAACACAATATCACATAAACGGTTCTTTTCTGTATGCCAGACCTATTTGCGTAGCGTGCCAAGAGTGCTTGATCTTGCAGACTGCTTTTCTCTCGCGTGTCACGTGACCAATGTAATCGCAGCTTTTGCGGTTACAAAATCGCCCTAATAAACGGGTTGTCAAACTGACAAATAACACGAAAATTGAAATAACAGAGTACATCGCTTGAGAGTCAAAGCTGGTGGAAACTCGGGCCTGTTAGCCACACATCTCTAACAAGAATAAAGCATTTCCAACACCAACCTCACAGTCTGTGCAGCAAATTTTATACAAGCGCTTTGCCTTGTGCCGATAAAACACTTTGAAATCCCAAACCACAAACAATGCCTGGAGAAGGGGAAGAATGCCACTTGCCTTTGAGCCAGTTCCTCTCTCTCCTCTATTCCACTGAAACAACACAAAGACAAGCTGAGGCTCTCTCATCCTAGCGGGTGACTCATTCCCCACTGAACAGTTCGAATCACTTGCTACAGATGACCCCATTATGAGCATTGTATTTAGAGACTCAAATTAATAAGACAGCATGCCAAGAGAAAACAGTAATTGACTGTTTGAACGTGTAAGATGCATAATCATCTTCAGTAAACAAAAAACAGAGGGACTGTAATGTGCAGCACGAAATTGTTCCAACTGTGGCCATTCGTTCAAACCAGCATCCCACCGCCTCAGGCCTTCATCTGTCTCTGATGCGCTGAGCCTTTATTGACAAATAAAGTGACAGGGCTCAGAGTGTCTCAGCATTTAAAAGTTAATGTGTGGGAAAATTAAATGGATTACCAAATCAAGGTTGGTGTAAATCACATTCTGTTTCCGCCTCATTGGAGTCTCCCTGGAGGAGACCAGCCTCAAATGAAGACTATCTTATGGGTCCAAAACACTACTCTGTCAACACCAGACAAGAAGCAGAGCATAAACTGCAATCGCACAGCGCCATACCTCCAACCCTGAAGTCCAACGTGAGAGGGCATTCAATTATGTAGTTGATCTGTCTCCAGGGCAGTTGTATGATGCACTACTGTGCACCATCTTTCCACCCGATGGCTCATTTAGAGACATTGAGAAGGATTGGCTCGAGAACAAGACTGATTCTCTTTTGTGCATCTTGCCATTTGTTATTCTAATCCATTTAACACAGTCTTGGGTTATATAATATGTTATTAAATCACCATTATAGACCTTCACATTTCTGTATGAAGCCTATAATGCACAACATGTTTACATCACTGCAATTACATTTATTTACTGTTACCTCTTCTCCCTAACATTGCCTTATATCTGCCATTTGCCATATTAAAATATATGCTAGTTTTACAAATATATAGGCTATTAAAAATTTTAAATATTACAAAAATGTATTATTTAAAAATACAACACAATACTTAACGTAATATACTGTTTGTGGTCTATTACAATCTATTTCAAATAAATGCTGCTCTCAACTGTTTTCAACATTGATAAGAAGAAATGTTTCTTTAGCACCAAATCAGCTTATTACATAGATTTCTGGGGGATCATGTGACACTGAAGACTGGAGTATTTATTTTTAAAAATGTATTTACAATAATAAATGATTTGATATGAAGAGTTCAGATGCAAAAGCCTCTAAATGCCATTTGAAATTTTCTTTTAAAATGACCATTTTTATCAAGCTTGTATATTTAAGTTCAGTAATTTCACTTAAATGACAGTTAATAGGTAATCCTCATTGCAATTTAAGTGAAATTACTGAACTTAAATATACAAGCTTGATAAAAATGATCATTTTAGAAGAAAATTTCAAATGGCACTTAGAGGCTTTTGCATCTGAACTCTTCATATATAACAATTTTACTGTATTTGTGATCAAATAAATGCAGCTTGGTGAGACATTTTAAAATATTACAAAAATATCTTGAACGATAGTATATAAATGTGGTAAATGAAAACTTGTAATATAAAAAAAAGATTTGGATCCCTCAAAAAGGAAAAGGGCAGTGGTCATCAAAGTCAGTGGAAACCGTAAGCTACTCAATCGTGCTGAAAGCATCCGTCCGGCACATTACCCGTCGCCCACTCGCAGACTCAGCTATAGTTCTATCTCATTCAGTCCGACACCCACAGACACCCTGGAGCTGAAATCTGACGTTCAGACACACATTTCCATTGGCCGTTTAACGGAAAGGAGCTTTCAAGGTCAAGCTAACTTGAATTTATCACTAAATTTAGTGAATAAGGTTTCAGATGTGCTTAGACAAAAGATGTCGATCAGCAGATGCATCATATTAAGCATAAGGCCAGCTGGCCAATCCTTTTTTTTTTCTTCCTATAGAGCATTTCAAAATGTTTGTAAACAATAGGCATCGAGATACTTCCGGGTGGCAGAACGCAAGCGGCTTCTATTGACTAACTGAAGAGATCCAGCATGGCTACTGTAACAGTTACATAGTTAAACACATTGTTGTTGATCAAAGTTGAATCGCTTATGAAAACGTCTTGTGTTTGGGGTTGCGCTGCCAGATTTACAGCAAAAGGTGTAGGGGTTGTATCGATTTATTGTGGGTGAGGAGGTTATAGAACGTTGTGTTAATGATGTCCTAAATTATATGATTCATCCAATTTTAACATTTCTGCTGCCAACCCCTTCAACTCTGGTTGTTGTATTCTCAAAACGGTCCATCTACAAAATCATAGCAGAGCATTTATCTTCAGCCGGGACAATCATTCGAGACTAATATTAGTAAACTTGTCTCTTTTGAAGATCAGACTCATTGCCAGTCACTGCCTGAAGTAAAAGAGGGCTGCCCACTCTCACGCATTGACCGTGAGACTCACACAACTGTCACTTTTCACACGCCCTCACACCACACATCCATTTTCTCACGCAACTTACCGAAATGTATATTCCTCATATATAATATCGACCAATCAGTGTTTTTCAACCGTGCAAACAGGTTAATATAACAGCTGGAGAACAATTGTCAAATAACATTTACCTAAGGAAAGCCATTTAATGACCATGTTAGGCTATATAGCACGTTATTTTGGCAAGAAAATTAGCTAGAGAGTATTTAAATAATTATGTGTAGGCCTACTATATTACATATTTATTATATTTTTTACTTATATCATTAAAAACAGTTGCTATTATGATTAAAAAAATGCATTATATTAAAAAATTATTACATTTTTACATTTGACGGAAGGTGGCTCTCCCTTCCAAGCAATTTACTAGCGTTACAATAGGAACACTTCGGCTTTTGCCACAAGGAAGAACGTCTATTACTGTTGTGACATCATGGTGAATTGTCGTATAGGTGAGTGACTTAGTGTAGCCAGTGACAATGATGCCATGCCATTAACCACTGGTGTGTTGCCCTAATAGCTTTTGATGGGAGTGGACAAGGCTCATGAATTTTTTGATTGAGTCGAGGGTGGGTGTGCAGATCAAGTGTGAGTGCAAGAGCGCAAGACAACATTATACAGGTATCCTTTCAATTGGCCTGTTTTCACAGCAAGAGGGCATTGAGTGCACTGCCTACAGAGTAAAAGACGCCATGGTGTGAGGACACAGTAAGAGAACGAGGGAGGCCTGAATAATCACAAGGACAGCTCGTCCTTTAAAGAGCAATCATCAGAACAGGGTGTGAACACTTCTTTTATGACATGCTGAGCACATCAAAATGTGAATAAAGCTTTTTTTCATGCCAATTGAAGGCAATTGCAGAAACACAGTGCTTAGTTCTGAACTTGTCAACTGAACTTGAAATTTTTCGATATTAATTTTTCTTATGGAAATTGTTACAACTCTGTTACTATAATCTGGGTCATTTTTAAATACAGTTTAAAATGCTAACACTATTATGGACTCTCTCTTATAATGGACAAAATGGTAATTTAAATCAATAGTTTTAGGGAAAATATGTCACATTGAACATCAGTTTAATAGTGTAGTTGGATCAGTCATTATTAAAAAAAAAAAAAAAAACGCTATACACCAAGTTTGTTGGAAAATGCCGGCTCTTACTGACATGATTCTCAAGTTCATAAAACATGAGTCAATGAACAATGTCTGCATGAACAAGTAATTATTCCAACAATAACTGTGAATAACACCTATAACCAGAATGGACGTGACTTCATAACACTGGAAATAATTATTTCTATTTAACTATTTAAAGGGTTAGTTCACCCCAAAATTAAAATTCTGTCAGTAATTACTCACTATGTTGTTCCAACACCAAGACTTTTTGGAATACAAATGAATATATTTTTGATGAAATCTGAGAGCTGGATCACTCCTCATAGGCTTCTAAGGGATTGAAACTTGACAGTCCAGAAAAGAAGTCTATGGAGGAGTGAGACAGCTCTCAGATTTCATCAAAAAATATCTTAATTTGTGTTCCGAAAATGAACAAAATTCTTACAGGGTTGAAACAACAGACAGAATGAGTCCAATCACGGCACAAATTCATCCATCAAATCTTAAATAACCAAGAGCAGCTTTGAATGCTTGTTTTTAACTGAGAATGTATTTAGGTCACGAATAGACCACAAAACTCACAGGAGCAGCTTTTGGTGGAAGGTATTGAATGGATCTAAAATCTTCAAATGAGACAAAGCTCATATCTCCCAGAACTCCACATGAAACAATGCAATGCATGCAAGATACGCATGAAAAATGCAAGACTGTCAGTTCAGTTATCCCTCCTGTTCATCAATGAGCGTGTGAACATAACCATATTTAGGAGTCTAAAACAAAACAAACCACCAACCGTATTCTGACCCAGTATGAGCGTAGTGATATACCAGTTGGCGTACACAAAATGTAAGCCCAATGAATGTCAGCTGATTTTAAAAAAGCTATTATATTTTTAATGCACCATTATGAGCAATGCATTTTGACAATGTTATATTGCTGAATTTTTCTTTCTCTTTCTAAAATCTCTTCTCTGGAGCTGGAGAATAAGAGCCACAAAGGCAATTACAGGACAATTCTGGAAGCTGGACCATCTCATCTTACTTCCACCCTTACATATTACGGAGTAATTAATTAATCCTAGCAATCATCGTTTCCCAATCAGCTGTAAAAGGATTTCAGTCTTTATGTCACTTTCTAAGGACAGATGGCGATAACTTTGCCATTCTCAATCATAAATCCAATTTAAGTTTGCTAAGTAATGGCATCCATATTTATTGAAAGCCTATATCTCAAATCAAAGACCAATAAAGCCTGTAAATCTTCTAAAGTACATCAGGGAAGCGAATGAAGTCTTCCTCCAGTCACACTCAAAGGCTGTCTCTCTTGCTCACAAATCTGTCAACTGCACATCATCTTGCTTGCGCTTGATAACGCAAACTTGTTTTAACTTCGGGCATGAGCAAGACAGCGGATATCCAAATTACTTCTAAGCACAGGAAAGAGAAAAGGGAAAACTTACTAAGAACATTTCCATGCAACACACAGCTAGAGTAATCTTAAAGGTGCATTGTGGTGTCAGGGTCTATGCAGATTCAGAACCTTATGCCCTTCTTATTAAAACCCCACCAACATTTCCTCCCTTCATTAATTTCACTGTGCTGATGAGAAATTGAGGCAGAGCGGTAACAAATTGCTTTAGTGCTACGGAGAGAACACCCCCTGGAAAGAGAAGAGCACGAGTTGCCTCTAATTAATATGCTCCCTTGTTTTAAAATGAGGAGACATAATTAAAACCATTTAGTTTAATTTAAAATGTTCTACTTTTGCCTTGAAATAGCAAAGAAAAAAATGCTGAATAAAATTTCCACCAAAGAACTGCAAGAGAAGGGAGTTGCTTTAAATAATTCGATAATGGAAAGATGCTGGGTTCAATATAGTTTAACCTCAAATCAACAACAACAACAACAACAACAAAATCCTGCATTCTCATTTAAAAAAAAAAAAGTTAAAGTGAGGCACTTGGAAGCTACAATGGAAGATTTAAAAGAAGAAATGTGAAGCTTATTAATATTATATAACCACTCAGATTCTTCTGATAAAAATCAAGCGTATGGTCAGTTCTGGCAGGTCACGTTAGTCAAGGTCTCATCAGATGACACACGTCTACCAATAGGAATACGACCCCTATGACTGTATGTACGTATAAGCTCCTTCAGTATTACCAGCAGCTCTCAAGTTTCTCGGGAGCTAATTACACTCTTCCATCCCCAGCTCCTCCTCTCGCCCAGTCAGGATTTGGCATTCTGATACCCCTTGAATCAGAATAAATTGAATGATGTTTCACTTAAAATCTTGAATTAATAATACAGTATTTGCATACATTCATGTTGGTTCTGTTCTGTTTACCCTAAGGGGGGTTAATGCTGATCTCCCTGCTCTTATCCATGCTAGGCTGTATGAATACACAGGGAGTTATTGCACATTACAGAACCATTCCGCCAATCCTAAACTATGTTAATTGCCAATGGTTTATTACATAAGTTGTAAGCCAGTTTAATCATCAATTTACTGTCTTTTTAAGTGTTAATCAAACATGGCAACAAAGTTGTAAAATGTAATATCACGGTAACAGTGTACAACAAGGCTTCATTTGTTAACATTAGATAACTTGAAGAATACTCCTAAACCATTTATCAATCAAATTAAAGATTAGCAAGCAATTGTATCACACTAAACACATTGTTAATATCTTGTGGCTATATTATTGGAATCATAATAACTATTTTAATGTTTATGGATTTACCCATTTGATAGAAGTGCCTCACTGTAACCAAGAATTTTGCTTTTTTTTTTTTTTTTTAAGAGGGACAAGTGGAAATAGATTTTTCAGCAATAAATATAAAAATACTGTGGATAAATGACCATCACAGCTGCAGGCAAGTTTATTCCTCAAGAGCATGTCATTCAGAAGCACACTAATAACACACTTCCATCTGTCATTCACCTCCTCTCTACATATGCATCCAATTTATGGCCCCATACTTCTATTCAAGAAATATGCACTTATCACATGCAGAGGGATTGCCAAAAGCAAAACGTGCAGTTAAACCTTCAGGTCCACGAGACCTCAAAAGGTGTGATGCATATTTTTGAGATTACTTAAATCTACACTGTGTAACTCTTTTAGTTTATTCTTAGCTAAAAACACTTAGTTCTTTCAAAAATATATGTGCTCATTAATGTATATTTACTTCATTCAAGTAATAAAGTATTCACTTGAGTGTATAATATGCCATTGAAAATACATACGGGTAAGGGGTTCTAATGTCGGTCGCCATGTTGCCCCTCCATCTTGAAAGTGCATTAGCCAAAGAGGTACATACCCGTTAATTCAAGCTTCGCCTTTCGCGTTTACGTTTGAGTTAACACTCATGGACGAGATCGAACTGGAACCCATGTTAATCTTGGACTACAATGGCCACCGTAGGAGTTAAAACGAAATTGGAATTGAGAGGAACATAAACTAATATTCACTGGATGGTCATATACCTTTTCACCGCTAGATGGGGGTAAAAATCACACAGAAAAAAAAATCAATGTAATCATCAGTCCTGGTGTTCCAACTTTAAAGCTATTTAAAAAATACAATGCATAGCAATTACAGGGAAAGTAGTTTTGATTGGTCCCTTTTTTTAAAAAAAAGACAAGAGACACTGTTGAAACACACTTGAAACACATTTTCGGGCACTCTAGACTAGCCTAAACTTCTTGTTTAACTACTGCGCTGTTACCGGTAGGCGTAGCCTCCTAGGGCAGCGAAGCAAGTGCATTCTGGGAGTTGTTGTCTTTCATCCACATAAGCCAAAAATACATTTTCTGGCTTTTCTCAGTCTAGATTTCTTGATGATTTCTTTCTTGAATGATGCTAGATTTCTTGAATGATTTCTTCTACATAAATTACCCATTTTAAATACACATTCATCTTTCCAGAGGGCACGCTCGCTCTAGATTCCAGGAGATTTTAACTAATTTGTGTGCATCAGGGAGCCGCTATCAATATGCGGGAGACTCCCGGAACTTCCGCGAGACTTAGGATGTCTGCAAACTGTGGGTTTTTTGAAGCGCAAACGTTGTCAACATTACTCTCTGGAAATCCAAAAAACTTCCACACCTGCGACTTCAATGAAAGAGGAGGGGGTTCAAGTTCTGTCGATGGGTCTCCGGCATCTGCAGTTGCCATGCTATCTTTTGAATGGCTGTAGCTAAATTGGAGGAGGTTGACCATACTCGCAGCACTTCAAAATATGTTTGGGGTTTTTCCGCTTGGCAAGCCGAGCGGACGTGATAGGGGCGTGGTAGCATCGATGATTCCATTTTTTTATTCGTTATTCGAGATTGTGAATTAATTTCGATCGATATTGATTTAAAATAGAATTCCTTCCTAAGTCTGCCATCTTCTTTCCTGCTTGGTTGTCAAAGTATTCCTAGATAAAACTCAAATTCTCCCAGACAAGCATCACCGAAACAAGTAAAGCAATTCAACAGATGTGACAAGTTCTTAGGCCTCCCTAAAAAAAGAGGAACGTACAAGAGCACGTACAGATCTTTCTCAATGAAACAGGATTCGCTCCCTCAAGCTTCATAAAGGTACAAGCGATGAAAACCTGCTTTGATGACAACAAAGCACGATTCATCAACAATAGAGTATGACAAGAGCTTAGCACGACACTTCACAAAACTCAACTCTCCCAAAGGAGTGATGGAGCTTCAGCCTTGCCTGGTGCCACACAAAACACACACCTCCTGCAGTGGAAAACCATAAGCTAGAAGTCAAAAGCACGAGGACCAACAAATCTACGTCTGTGGAGAAAGAAAAACCCAAATACACAGAAATCTGCTCATGTTCTGTGAGCAAGACTTAGACTCTGCAGTCAGACGTCTTCATCCTGGTCTATCAGCCCCAGCCAGCTCACCCACAGACCACCCACAGTGCGTTTACTGACCGTCTGGATGCATATACCACAGAAAACATGCAGAGAGCTGGCTGAAATCTGCAGTTCTCATCTGACTGGCTGGTGTTATGCAGGGGTGTATCATTCTGCCTGGAAACACATTATGTTCATAAGGTACCGGGTTTATACGAGTGGTTTTAATGCACATTCGAATGCAAAAAAACATGAATTTGAATTTGTGTGTCGAGGTGTGCGAGACATGATAACGTAAATGACACAGTTTGTTTTTGTTGGCTTATACGGTATACAGCAGGTGCGACTGCGCTGTTAATTTGAAAAATGGCGGGGAAAAGCTACCTGCTGACAAAAACCCTCTTAGTTGGTGGCAAAAATCATGCGATATTATCCAAAGACATATCAGTCACACCTGAGCGCGTGTTTTCATCAGCTGGAAACATTGTCAACAAAAAAACACTCAGCACTCACTGGAGATCAAGTTGACCGTCTGTAGACAATATGTAGATGTGTAGTGAGTAGAAGTGGATTGATTCAGAATCATAGTTTGCTATATTGTGTTCATGTAGTAAATTATGCTGTATGTTGAACCGTGTTTTCTCAGTTTACTGATGCACTTTCAGTTTTCTGCACTTTTGTTAGCTAATTTTTCTTGGATGCACATTTAGGAAATTATATTTTATTTAAGAACAATTGTTTGAAAAGTTAATGCACTTTTAAAATTTCATTTAATTTAATTTCAATAAAAAATGCAAGCTTAATTTGGTATCTATTTTCTATTTAGCACTCGCTTGCACCCTCTTGCTGGCATAGGAGACAATACAGTCCTTTTTCCCTTTAACCTTAAGTAACACCATGTAAAAGTGAATTTTGCATAATTGATCCCCATTAAAATAGTGATATGCAGCTTTTAGAAGTAAATATAGGGTAAAAAAGTGTACCTAGTGACAAGCTATGCCAATTTTTCTTACAGTAGAAGACAATTATCTGATTCTATGTGGAAAAAAAGGGCCAGTGAGTTCATGAAGGCCAGCAGGAAGCAGTTAGAGTTAGCAAGTTGTGGTGTGATGTCAGGTTTAATTAGCCAACAGGGCCTGAGGACTCATTACTCACCGAGCAGAGGATAGGAGACTCAGAGGGAGAGCTGTTTACCACACATCCTCCTCTCTGGTTCCTGCAGCATCACCACAGGGTCTTGACAAAGGGAACAAAACCACCAATGACCCCCTTTAGAAATTCAAACCATTTCAAAACACAAGGAACAATTATGTGCATCTACTGTTGGGTGTGAGCAAGTCAAACACAGGTCAGCGATGTTTGGAGTCATGCGTGCAATAGAGAGAGAGAGAGATAGAGGAAAATGGGTTTCACTCACTTCTTTTCATCCTATCACCCTTCACATTTTCCAAAGCCTAAGCTCTTATTAGTCTGATATCGAACTGACCGTGGTTCGAGAACTGACATGTTTGCTTGACAGTGTTCGATCGATACCGTTTGCCTTGATATGTGTGAACACTGACGTTGCAATTACAGAGCCACTTCAGTGATCCAGATGTGGTTCTTTTGACATGTCTGATGAAGCGTTACACATGGTGAGAAACTATTAAATTTGCTTAGGAGCATTTTCTGGTGTGCGGACTTATTGTTTTCTTTTGACATAAATCATTCAGGATTTCGCTGATGTGAGACCAGTCCGTTCGGATTGTTTAAAAGGATTAAATTGTGATTTTAACAGTAAAAGACTGTAAAAATGCTACAGCTGCAAAACTGTTAATTGGTTAACAGAAAGTTTCTGCACTTTATATGGTAAATAACTGTGATGTAATTTTTACAGTAAAATACTGTTAAATTTACAGTTGTTGAAAGTGAAAAAGAACAAATCGTTGTATATTTTACAGTGAAAAACCGTAAATTGACATTCCCACAATTCCCTGTGTGACACTTCACATTTGATGTATTTTTGTTGAAATAACTATTATTCCTCATAGTTTTATTGTTTTTTTTCTAATCAGTTATGTACATTAGGGTTTTATGTTACATTTAATATTGTTAAATTAATGTTTATTGCATTTTTTTAATTTCATGTGTGTTACCATGATGGTGTTTAATGTTTGTGTGAATGAAACTGTGCAGCTTCTTTATAAGTATTACTTAAATAAGTAATCACTTATGATGAGCTGTGATTGCTCAAGTAACTCTCATCACTGCTGTGATTATTGATGGTTGTCAGTGTATTACAATGGTCTAAAACAGATATCAATAAGTTGGTAAATCAACATTTTATCAGAAAATAAAATACGGTTTATTACTGTAAATTTTAAGTTAAGCCTGTAAAACCATTAACGTTCCTACCGTATTTTTAACGGTAAAGTTCTGGCAACCGCAGCTGCCGTTTTTTTACCGTAATATTTACGTTTTATTTTTTACAGTCGGTCGCCGATATAGTATCGGCCAATGTGGTCAATTTTACACATCTGTATCGTTCCAATTTCAAAATAGGGCCGATGTGAACAAGCCGATAATCATTCCTGTGTATTTGATGTGTGTAGATGTGAGTGTGGGGGCGGGGATGTTTGTTTTTGCACAAGCACATACATTACAAGCGCAAGTCCAGTCAGTTAAAACATCAAGCACAAGAAGACTGCAACTTGCACACTGTTTTGTCCCGTCAAAGCCTTATTTGACCGGTGAGTGATGTAGATGAGTGATAGATGACTGACTGCTGTGCTCGTTTAACTGAGAGAACGCGCAGAGAGAGTGAAAGCCCCGGTCGCGCGCACACTCTCACCGGCTTCAAACTGTCTTGCTCTCCCTCCCTCTCGCATATGAATGAACTGAGTTGAATGAATATCTTTGAGAATACACAAAAGTAAAAGGATCGATAGACCAGTTTTTTGTTTTTTTCTGAACTACCACTGGTTGTGAAATGTGCTAAAATAACGTTGCCTTATCTTCTCTGAAAAGCTTTCCACACATTCAGATGACAAATCACACTTTCAATAAAAAACAAAAAAATCTATCTAGTGATGAAATGTTTTCTGTGTTTTCTAGGACATGTCCTAAACTACCTGGATAATCACACAACCTGTATGGCAAGCCATTTTAGCTTAAATTGTACCCAGCCTTACTCGTCGTAATTACATTTTTACTAGTAAGAATTTAATTAGAGAGCTTTACAATTCAATTATTACTAGTAATTACAATTAGAGAGCTCTATGAATTTTTACTAGTCATATGTCTCCATTGACTTCCATTCATTTTTAATTACAGAGCTCTCTAATTGAATTAGTAAGAATTACAATTATGAAAAGTAACAATTACAGGGCCCTCTGATTGATTTTTTACTAGTAAAAAAACAAATTTAAGATATGTATAATTGCAGAGCTCTGTAATTGAAATAGAGCTCTGCAATTGCATTCTTACAATTGCAATTGAGAGCTCACTAATTGGAATTCTTTCTGTCAAAAATGCAATTGCAGAGCTCTTTAACTGCATTCTTACTAACAAATGAAATAGAGAGCTTTCAAGTTGAATTACAGAGCTCTGCAATTGAGTTGTTACTAGTAACTAATGTGACTAGTAACTAACTAGTAACTTTGTACTAGTGTATCTAAATATCAGGTCAGGAGTTCTGAAGCGCCGATAAGAGTAAATGCGTCTGCTCGCGCTGCACTGGCCCGTATGGATTTTGGGCCGAGCGGATAAACAGTCCGTGAGGCGCACGCCGTTCAAATGAGTTTCGTTACGCTTTTTCCACATAAACATTATCGAACATCGAACTCGATATTGATATTGAGTATTGACGATATTGACTCGAACTTGATTTTGTCAAGAAAAATTATATCGCGATAATGAATTAACTCGCATATCAATTTGACGTGGCTAAATGTAATTTATGACCTTGTGTGAAAAATCCGGACATTTTATGACTTTTATGGCCTACAAATTGTATTATTAAAGTTAATGACTTACATACATCAATAGTCTTTCCCCCTGAAATTTAGAAATCTAAATTGGTGAACTTAGAAGAAATCTCCAGATGCAAACACATGGAGGATAGTAGGATTAAAACAAACTCCATCTAAATGTGGATTTTGAAGGTTTTATTGGTGATGATGATACAGTCCTCCCTCAAATGTGAAATTAAGTCCATGTCAGCATCAAGTGTATCAAAATACTTGATTGAAACTAGTAGCATAGAAAACATGAACATTGTGGCATGGTAACTTTTGCTCCTATAAACCTATGAATACTAAGGAGGCCATGGTTTCTGTGTGAACTGATTTTTTTTTTGTAGACAACTTTTGAAAATGAAACATTTGCATGATTTTGAGGAAGACTGTAGCAAGGTTCAGGGAAGAAGGAGGCGGGAACCGGATGACAACCAAAATAAAACTTTATTCAAGAGAAATAAACAAACAAAATACCTCACGGAACTGCTGGCTACCCAAATACCGGCCAGCAGCCCCTCACAGACGTCTGCTGGCTTACCAAAATAAAATATAAAACACAAAAAAAGCAGGCGCGTTCCTCTCTCGATCATCCACTCCGTCTTTTGTTTAAAAAAACTTATGAATAAATAAATATATAAAACTATCTAGCAATTATGAGAAGTGCCCTTTTTTCACTTGAAGGCTTGAGGGGCATGTCCCTGATCACAATACTAATGTTTTACTGTACTTTTGATTAAATAAATGCAGCCATTGTAAGTATAAGAGACTTCTAACAAAACCATTACAACATCTTAATTATGACAGTGTGTATATGTGAAACAATAATTGGAGAATCTCAAGGCAGGCATAAACACCCATTTGTTAACAGAGCAGGAATCCATTTCATCCAATTCAATAAATATTGGAATGGATAAAATGTATTTTCAGACTGAGTCAGACAATAGTAGGGTAAAATGATAAATCATGTCTGGAAGCTATATGGATCGTGTTTAATTATGCTTCGCTTGCCTTGGGGCATATTGGTTATTTCAAAGTCCTTGGTTTGATTGTTAGAATGCACCTGTTCATTAGTAACATTTACCTCCATATTAATCAGCACTCTCAAAGATAAAATAAAGGCCATCCATGCATACTAATTGAAGCATAAAATGATAAATTGAATTGATTTTTGACAATATCACCAGATGCATCAAAGGAGAATAAATTAAAGTAAATGAGGCATTTGAGGTAAATGATTATTATTTGGTTAGCATCCTTTATTTATCCAACTGAGCAGGTTTAATCGATCCTTCCTCTATGTTTTGCTAAATTAAATGATAGGTCAACAAAAACATCCTTCGTCTAAAAGCAGATTCCACGAAAAGCCCGAAGCCGGTCCTCTAACACTCCATTATTAATATAATTCAGAGCCTCCTGTGAGCTGGTCTTTGGAGGATGTTCCAAGTCTCTCGATTCCTCTTTCAATGCTGTCGGCGCTGAAGGCTCAATCCCTCTGGCGCACACCTGGCTAGTTACAAAGACTTCCCATATTTATCCTCTAAAGTCAAACGGCAACTGTGCATGCACATACACAGAAAGCTGTGTTGGCTTATTCAAATGTATCATCCGGTATCATACATTGGAGTGTAACATGAAACATACTCTCAAGTCTATAGAGTATTAACGTGAGAATACTTTTTTGTATGAAACCGATATCCTGTATTTGGGAGATAACTTTTGATGTTGAGGCTTCTTCAAAAACTGATGTGATGGGAGCTGAGGGAATGTGGTACAGGAAGAAACCAGCCTTTCTAACATAAAAAAAAACCCTGCTGTGAACAAGCATTGAGGAATTATTGAAGGCAGTGTTTTTTCAACATTTCTGCCATCCATTACAGCTTTAGCATCAGATGCCCCCGGTGTCAATCCTCCAATAAAACCAACTCCAATAGAGAAACGTATCATTTATGAAGGTCATTTGCATTTAAATTCAGATCAAGAATTGAGGATGTCAAGAAGGCCATGAAACAAAAAATGAAGCTTCAATAAACTGGGAAAACTGTAACACACAAAATCAGATGATGGTCAGATCTGCCTGAAGGAGCAAGGCAATAATAACAGATGAGAAACTAATGGATATTGAACTTACTAAAATACTAGAATAATTGGGTCTTGATTATCTTGGAGAGCCACTCTCTGTCCAGGTTTAGTGTGCCGACAGTTGAAATAAGAACAATGACATGGACTGTCAATAGTGTGATAGAGAATTGTGTAGATGATGTTTGCCAAGGTTTAGTTAATGAATTCTCTCCTCATACATATTCATTTAGTGCATTTACCTTCTGCTTCTGAATCTATTTAACCCCTTAAGCCCTGAAGGCATTTATATATATATATATATATATATATATATATATATATATATATATATTTTTTTTTTTTTTTTTTTTGAGTATACATACACAAAAGAAAAGACTCATAACTCCAAACCTATTATAGCAAGAAGAGTCCAAAGGTAGGTATCATTTGATAGAAAATTGAAATTTTTAGAAAATAAATTCAGTACATTTGAACAATCTCATTTTGAAAAACTGCAGATAAAAGACAAAATATTTTTTTTTATTATAATGAAAATTATTATTAATATTTAAATTGTATCTTAAATAATATAATATTTAAATAATATTTTATAACATTTTAAATAATATTTAAATTTTATATTTTAAAATTATTGTTATTATTATTATAATTAATTATTATTACTATTATTATTATAATAATTAATTTTATTATGAAAGGGGAAAACATTCCTGTTTATTTATTTATTTATTTATTTATTTATTTATTTGCAGGGGTGAAGGCATGCAGCTGATAGAATCTGGTCTTCTAGGACTGGATAACAACATCAAGGATGGTTTAATAGAAATAGCTGATAATTATCCAGTCCTAGAAGATTCTATCAGCTGACCAAATCATTAAATCATTTTGTAGCCAGTACATTGAATAGTCATACTGAGTTTAAGCGGTGACTCATTAGAGCATTTGATCTTTATTACAAGAATCACCATGTATTACCATTACAAGAAAGTGAGGACAAACTATTTTCATTTTGCCTACAGCATTTGTTTTTGTCTTTGCTGGGTTATAAATTGAGTCTGTTTGCTTGTCACCTTCCAAGAGAACTGTGATACTTAAAGCTCTGTTCAAATTGCACCTCCATATTTTATCATATAAAATTCCATCACTGTACTGCGGTACTAAAGAGAATGAATTATAGCTGCAGGTGGAATTTCGTTGGACTCATATTGAAGTTTTCGACGGTATATCACTGGAAATGATGTCTATAGAAGAACTGAATTTAAATAATATGAATAATAATAAATAGCAACAATAACAGCAATAATAAATTAATCTTTTTTATCATTTATCCAGCATATTCCTTATTCATATCCAATTTATTCTTACATCTGAAATGCATCAGATTAAAGAGTTAGTTCATCCAAAAATGAAAATTATGTCATTAATGACTCACCCTCATGTCGTCCCAAGCTCGTAAGACCTCCGTTCATCTTCGGAACACAGTTTAAGATATTTTAGATTTAGTCCGAGAGCTTTCTGTCCCTCCTTTGAAAATGTATATTACAGTATACTGTCCTTGTCCAGAAAGGAAATACAGACATCATCAAAGTAGTCCATGTGACATCAGTGGGTTAGTTACAATGTTTTGAAGCATCGAAAATACATTTTGGTCCAAAAATAACAAAAACTACGACTTTATTCATCATTGTATATTGTCTTCCGGTTCTGTTGTCAATCAGCATTCGCGAATCCACAGTGATGCTGATGACATGAGACTAGGGTTGGGTATCGAGAATCGAGTATCGATTGGAACCGGGACTATCTTTTCGTTTTTCCCGGAATCGTTCAAAAGTTAAAATTTCGATTCTTAGTTTCGATATTCACAGTCCGCCGAGCGGAAGAAGAAACCGCTGAACAACACCAACGAAGAAGCGTCTACTGGAAGTGTTGGCATAACCGCGCGAGTCGAACATTAGTAGCTTACGTCAGCGGTCCAAAGTGTGGCTTCACTTTTCTAAAAATAACGAAATCTCGGAAAAATGCAAAATTTGTGACAGAAGGAGTATTTGTGACAGGAGTATTTCCTTCAGAAAGGATTATTTCCTTCAGAAAGACCGTTGGTTAGCAAGGTTAGCTAAACTTTTTTGACCCTGCCTCTTAAAAGAATCGGAATCGAGAATCGTTAGGAACCGGAATCGAAACAAGGAATCGGAATCGGAATCAGAATCGTTCAAATTCAAACGATACCCAACCCTACATGAGACACTGCTGACGTGTATCTGGCGCGTCCATGTATTCGGGTTCAAATAAATAAGACTGGACAAAAAAATGCAAGTCTTCCTCTGTGTCGAAATCCTGAGACATGTTTGTGAAGATTGTTTTGTTTACAGCGTGTGTCTCCCTCGGACTGTAGACAAAGCTCAGGTGCACTGATAACACGTCAGCAGCGTCACTGAACGTGGCTCGACAACAGAACCTGAAGACAATACAATACTGAATAAAGTATTTTTTGTTATTTTTGGACCCAAATGTATTTTCGATGCTTCAAAACAACTAACTAACCCACTGATGTCACATGGACTACTTTGATGATGTCTTTATTTCTTAAGCTACTTTAAGTATCAAGTATCTTACGGGCTAGGAACGACATGCGGATGAGTCATTGATGAAATAATTTTCATTATATAGTATATAAGGGATGCTTTGTTCTGCTAACAATTGTAATAATCTGTTTCTATCCTCCTTATCTTCTCTCACACATCATTTTCTGGTTGTTTATCCTGATGTGTGTCTGTTAGGGGTGTAACGGTACACAAAAATCACGGTTCGGTACGTACCTCGGTTTTAAAGTCACGGTTCGGTACGTTTTCGATACAGCAAAAAGAAAGAAATGCCAGAGAAATTTCCTATTTGTTTAAAGAAAAAAATATTTTTAAATATTAGTTTTCCTAGATCTTGAAACTTTCAGGTTTATCATCTTTGAAGGATGAACAAATAATGTTTTGGTCATCACATTAAAAATAACTTTTAAATATATATTTATTTATATAATATTTGAATTTTGAAGTGCTGGAAAAAGATGTTTGAAGTACTTGAAAGCATTTCACCATTCCAGCCAAACTGGTTTCAGTTAGTGATATTAAATCCCATAGACATTTACACTAGACCTCACCTGGGGGTTCTAAGCATGCGTCAAAACCGCCGCCATCTTGGAACAGGGGTCTTGTCATAGGAAGTAGCTAGGTAACGCTCTGCCTTTACTTCGAATTCATTGATGGTGGTGGACTTTTGTGCAGCGTATGAAGTTCACAGATGAAATCTGAACTAGGAAGAATGTTTAAAAAAAAAAAAAAAAAATTTATTTTTTTTTTCTTTCTGGAATCAATGATAAATACATGTCTGACCGTTGGAACAAACCAAAAAAACAAGAAAAATCGCATTCATGATGATTTATGGTGATTTTATTTGCGTTAGACCTGTGTCTACTACATTGACGCTGATGCATTAAAGTGGAGGGGCTCCCCTGTTTCAAGATGGCGGCTCTATTGACGCATTCGTTCTAATGAACTGCCGTATCCAAGGTGAGGTCTAGTGTATATGTCTGATTAAATCCATGGTGAATGTTGCTGGTCTGTGGACGTAAAGTATTACTAGTTCATTCACGGCACAATGTTTTTCCTGGTTTCCATGACAGCGCTGTTTGATCTAATAGAGATCTACGGTTAATAACGGACAAATGTGAATGCATCTCACTAGATCTCGCAGCGATGTTATTACCTCAGTGGCGAATTCAAATGTTTTCTTTACCGGATCTCTTAGTGCTGTGTGTTAACAGTGTTGCTTGATCGAGATCGGCTCGCGCTGCACAGATGTTGCTGGTCCGAACTGATAAAAGATCCGTGAAGCACATAACGAGTAGCGCAGTTTCGTTCTGCTTTCATTACGCTTGCCATTTGATGTTGCGCAACGTTGTGTTGGCCGCGTCAGCACGAATTTTGCCGGCAGGAAAAATGGTCCAAGCAATAATCGTTCGGTTTGTATGCGTACTGAACCGGAAGCCTCGAACCGAAACGGTTCAATACGAATACATACCGTTACACCCCTAGTGTCTGTTGCTTCATTCCTGATGGCTGATAAACCTTACAGTATGTACCTATGGAAACAGTGATCTCACAAAAGTCCAAATGTATTCCTGTGGCTAATCTATATACGAAATTACGAGATTATCTGTCTCAGATAGCGTTCTTGTTAAACTTTTTGTATCTACCAGGGCATGATGATTTGACCTTCTCCCTCGTCAAACCTAAAGTTTTCAATTCTAGACAGCCTGCAAGCTGTTCAACAGACCAGATCCAAATGATCCGGGTGTGTGATTATGCCAAAGCATGACCTTTTTGTTGGAATGGCTTTGACCTTTTTGAACGTCCACGTACGATTGAGGACAGTTTAAAGCCAGGCACCTCACCACGTGACGAAGCCTTCCTCTTCCCCACTAGTTTTGCACCCAATACCTGATCTAACACTCTGGAGGTCACAGCGCTAATAGCGTGAAGAGGCTGTCTGTGTTTGCCACAGCCTGTGGCGCTCTGGAGAGGCCGGATATTTGAAACAATCTGCTGCCTCCTGTCTGCTGAGACACTGGCATAAGTAAGGGGGCAGGAAGTATGCTAATCATGCCTTATCCTTTTTATTTATAGAGCTGATCTCCTCTGAGTGCTCTCTCTCTCTCTCTCTCTCTCTCTCTCTCTCTCTCTCCCTCTCCTGATCTGTTTTGATGAGGAATGTGATGAGTCACAGGAAGGCGAATGAATGTTAACCTGGCAAAAAACTACGCAAGGCATAATATTGTGCTCTACTAGCTATATGAGATGTATTTTCCCTCTTGAGGGCAAACACTGATTTGTAATGTCCTCTATGAAAGGCTAAAACATCAATTTTAGGGGAGCAAGTGAAGTGTCTCTAATGTAGTGTTAGGACGCTTTTGTCCTTGACATGATTCAATTAAACAGTATTAAGTTACTTGTGCTAACCAGGTTTTACTGCTGAGTTGCTACAGGCAAAAAGTGTCTATGCACATTTGATCTTTTTTTAATGTTCGTTCACATTGCGTATTTCTTTTTATAGCCCGTTTAATATATAGCAGCAGTGACATAAATGCCATTTTTATGAAGACGATCACTGCTTAGGCTTCACATCTGTGACAGGAGTGTCAGATTTAAGAAAGCCGTATAGTTGTATAATCCACTCACTGTAATCTTGTTAAAACTGGCAAAAATATTTGAACTGTAGGAAAATTTGTTCACTATGACATTTCTTCTTGAAATGATTGTCTTGCATTTTACTTTAAATAACCAGTAGTCCAGATTGTCTAAATTAAAACTTAGAATTGATACATGATTATACTTCTAGTTATACAAAGCAATCCTTCCCTTCACATGCTGTCAAACTGCAAGGTTTAAAGAGATAGTTCCCCAAAAATGAATCACTCAACAATAATGTCATTTTAAACCCGAAAGACTTTCGTTCAACGAGAAGTTTCTGACCCTCCATTGACAGCTACACAACTGACACTTTAACGCTTCATGCTTTTATTCACATTCTGTGTATGTATTGATCAGCTAACTCAAACAGAAGCTCAACCATGCTTTAAAGCAAGAGAACAAAACAGTAAAAAATGAACTTTTTTTGAATGAACTATCCCTTTAAGAAGCTGGCAGGCAAGTTGCTCTGAACAGGTTTTGTATATGCTAATTAGAAGAATAACTTGACGCCTGTAGAGGTCTTTCTGTCCTCCAAATCAAAGAATAACCAACATCTTGATAGGAAATGATCTGAAACCATTCCCTTTTAATGAATGCCGCCCCTCTCCTCCCATTCCAGTCGAGAAACTGTGTGCAATGTATTGACACATGCCACTAATGAAGAACATTTTACAATGCAGACTCCAAATAAAATCAGACAGAATTAATTACAGTGAGGCGGACTGACATTTTCAGCTTGATAGATCATAAAGCGTCATTAGGCCTTAGACATACTATGCCTGGCTTTGATAAACAATATCCTCCCACCTGTATTGACCGAAGAAAAACACTGCACACATATTATCAAACTGAGTTCTGACTGAAAGCGACTGTTTATTCCAGGTATTTCCAAGTATTTTCTTTCTGGAGCTATCATTTCATCATTTAGGCTATCGGTTCTTCCAATTGCATTCCATCATTCCAACTCGAGCCCAAACTATCTTTTTTGGGGGGGGGGGGAAACACATCCATAGATTTAAAAATAATCTTTTAACACTATTTCTAAAGTAGCTGCATGTTCTTTTTGCCTCTTTTATATGAATTCCCGTTTTGATTGGTACATTTCAATCACAAACCTATTCACAGAACTCATGATTGACTGGAGTGGGAAAGAGACTGAACACTTGACAGTTGCCAAAGAAAGTTATTACCAACCAATCTTGAAGGAAAGTGAAGCTCAAATCTTTCAAAACCATTCTTTGATATGACATTTAAATGCCAGCTACACAGAGAAGTATGTTATTGCCTGCTTGATATTAACAAGGTTTTGTGATATCTTAAGAAGGCAGTTTATACACATCTAGAATATCTACAAACCACAAACACACAATTACATGTATGCACTGCTGAGTCAGTGACAAGCCTGTACCAAAAGCAATTACATTTTTCTCCTACCTGAATCTAGAGGTAAAAAAGCTCCAATAAATCTTTTTAACACCCATGCACATGACCAAGAAAATCTCAAGGCTCATTGACCTGAATACAAGGCAATTCAACAGCTGATGACTATAATTAGTATGCATTGGCTTACACAAAACTTGAACTGATCATTTTAAAACATTCACACCCATTTAAATGGGTACAGAAACCGTCATAAAGACCACTGTATACTGTGCTTTCACAAAAAAAAGATGTAGAGACGGCCAAACATAGAAATTTGCTGAATGCCTTGGGCCATTAAGACAAATTAAAAGTAATGCACTGCAGTAGTCCGTTCTAATGCACTAATGTTATTGATTGCAAGTCATGGTTCCAGTTTGAGTCACAGTCCGTAACAATATCTTGCACTATAAGAGAGGAGAGTGCTGCAATATTTGAAAAACCAGCTCTAAAAGCCCATCCAAATGCTGGTCTAATGCAGTTTCCTCAACGACTGATGCATAATTGGATGTTTGTGGTGATATAAAAGTAGCTGTGTATAGAAGGTGATGAAATCATCAGAAAGCCAAAAAAACTTTTACTAAATATGATATAGTTATCTGCAACGTGATTATAATGAGGTTGGGGATTAAAGCATAGCTGGCACTAGGGGTTGCACAGACTAGTCGATATTAATCCTCTGCCATGACGCTTTAAACTCAACGTCGAGTCGTCGATTAGTCGCTGATCATGGCCTAGAAAGGGCGCAACAGGATACGAAATCTCTAAAGAGAGTTAGTTGACGTAGTTACTTTTAGTCAGTACAATGTCTGCTGGGGGACCATCAAATTAAAGTGTTAGCTAGCAGATATTAATAGACAGTCTACTAATTCCCTAATGACTGCTAATTGGCATGTACTTGCAAATTAATGAGAGTTAGTTGACATTTAGTTGCAAAGTTACTTAGTAGAATGTCTAAAATGGACTATCGAAATTAAGTATAGACATATAGTGTAAGCGTAAATATATAAATATAAGACGGAAAAACTAATTAAAAATGTTGCTTTGATAATTAGCTGAAATAATATATGTTGAAGAACTAAAATTACTAAAACTTAATGACTGTGTGGGTGACTATGTTTCTCTCTCATCTGGTTCTTCCTCATAATTAAAAAGAGAGAGGTTGAATTATCCTTCTGCTCATAAAACATTCACTATTAGGCTAAGAGGTCTACTACCAATTTAGATGGAAAGGAATTTCAAGCTGAAGTCGTTACTCTATCTATACCCAGCACAGCGCTACAACAATCCATTACAAAATGACCCTTCACAGGCGATGAGTTCCATTGAACTCTGTTAGAGAGCTACATGGCAATTTATCTGTTCAATAAAATGCCTTACTCGCCAGCTATAATACTTAAAAATAAAAAAGCCATCTCCTAGTTGCTTTTCCAACATTTCAAATACCTCATTTCTCGCCGTCTCTGAAAAGCCAAGCCAACTGTGATTGTCATTTTATAATGTTTATCTTACGAGTTTATTCCCCAGAGGTTTGAGGGGCAACTCACACACACGTTAAAATGGCCGGAGCAACGTTTCTCTATTTACAGATATGACAATAATCGCACAAGCGAGTGACAAATCAACAAATTTTTCTGCGAAAACCATCCCGTCCGGTCTAAAATATAGAGACTTATAATAGGCTCACTATAGTGAATCAGAGTAAGACAAAAACACGTTTTGATGATGTTTATTGACTTATTTAAAGGTTATTAATTTTGAACAAAAGTAATTATGAGCAGCCAACAAGACAACTGAACATGGCCAAGTCCCTGGACAGTGTACTTAACTAGAGAGAATATAGACCATTTTACAAGATGTAAACAACACTTGTCCAGAAACACTTCCTGTTTCAGTTTGTAAATGGTTTCTTTATTTCAAATGTAAAGAAAACATCTTAAAGATGTGTGTTTAACTTTTTGATTCAGTTGCATACGTTCTGTTGGTTGTATTTTATTCCAACGTTTATGTAGTGTTAAAAAAATGAAACAGGAAGTGCTTCTGGACCAGTGTTGTTTACATCTCACAAAATGGTCTATAGTCAACTTGTTGTACAATTGCAGTCCAAAGAAGGTCTAGGTATGACATTTTAAAATCAAACTGAACAATTAAGCATTCTTAACAGTCAAAACACAGCAGCCAACAACACCTGAGTCAACATCTTCGCTGTGTATAGTCACCATTATTATTATCTGTCCCATATTCAATCTGTCCTTTGACAGTCTTAAAGAAAATGAGAAGCTATAAATATTTATTCGAGGTGGTAACACTGCATTCTTCTCTAATCTCCCACAGCATGCCAGTTTGTCAGACCAAACAGGTTCTGACACGGGATGAAGAAATACTGCCGTTTTTCTCACTCAGCCACAGAAGTGTCAGCCTGATAGACTTTTCTGGATGCCTGATATCTTTTCAGAGCACGCATCTGTAATACTGAGACAGTGGTGTCCCACTCCATAAACAAGAGGGAAGATAAAAGAGAAAGAGTGACCAGGATTGAAGTGCAGTCACCAAATCGAACACTTACTCATCCTTTATTCAACTTTGTCCTTAAAGGACAGAGTTCACTACAGTTCTCTGGTACATTTAAAGGGGAAAACAAAACTTTGTTCTCAAGGCGTATCAGAATATTTGATTTATCTGGAGGTATTATAATAAGTCTTAAAGGGGCACATTTGTCTTTTTTTACTCTAAAAAAAATGCTGGGTTGTTTTAACCCAATTTTGGGTAAAATATGGACAAACCCAGCCATTGGGTTACATTTTTAAATTCAATTTTTAACCCAATGGCTGGGTTTGTCCATATTTTACCCCAAATTGGGTTAAAACAACCCCGCATTTTTTTGAGTGCAGTTTTAAGTTTTTCTAAACCAGTACAACATTTCTTTTGTGGAACACCAAAAAAGATGTTTATTTGAATATCCACTATATTTAAAATATTCAGAAACCTTTCAAGAGCTTTGTGTGAAAAGCTTGTTTGTCAACTGTGGTCACCATTCACTTTCATGTTATGGAAATGAGCAGCATGGACATTGTGCATAAGTAACTCCATTTGGATTCCTCTGGGAAAAAAGATTTTCATGTGGTTTCTTTCTTTTTTTCCCCTTTTTTTGAAGACAAGGCATTTCAATAAAACTTCTTAGCAAATTTAACGCCATCAACTTGTTTTGTTACTGGGTGCAAGGATAGAGTAAACGTGTATCGGGAATGAATTATTTTTGTTTCCACTGAATGATCCAGCACGTTGTTAGCAAAGAATCATAAACATAGAGAAAATATAGAGATGGAAAAAATGAAAAACCTCAGTGTTCGTAGTAACTTTTTCAAACTGAATGACAATGAACATAGTGTTTTAGGCCAAACAGAAGAAAGAAGGAAACTGCCGTTTTATCAGTTTCACCCAACCCCCTAAAGCAAAACAACTTCGCATACAGTATATCTAATATCTTAAGTCTTTGGTACAGGTAAAAAAGCTGTTGACATAGTGTTACATTTTTAACCATAATGCTGTTTAGTATACAACCTACGAAACAATTTTCAGTGATAATCCCACTTTTACAATAACTGTTTTGTTAATAAACCTCTTTTTGCCCGTGGGCAAGGATACAAAAAGGATAAGAATAAGAAAAAGGATAAGAATTTTCTTTTCAACTTTCAAACACATTAAGTAACACAACTGTTTTCAGCATTAATAATATAAAACATTTTTTAAAGCTCCAAATCAGTATATTAGAATGATTTCATATGGGATAATGTGGAGTAGTGATGTTGAAAATTCATTCCATCACAAGAATATGCAATTTAGTAGAAAGTAGAAAAATGTTATTTTAAATTGTAATAATTTATTCTAAATAATAAACGTATTTAAAATAAATATTAATCAGCAGAGGATTTTATCCAAAGTGAATTGCAGAAATAATACAACGTGTGGTGGTAATAACTCATGACTTGCACTATATGGGTCTTTACCTACTCCACAGCACCCCCACAAAAGGGGGTTTCTTTTATTCTTTTCTTTTTTACATCAATTTCTCTTTCCCCATCCAATAAACAAACATACACACAGATTTGATATCACCACCTAAAATAATAACAGGCTTTCACAGGCATCACCTCTGCAGTTTTAGCATTCTGCAACTTGTGGAGACGTACTTTGTGTCCGTTATCAATCCATATTAAGGCCATCTTCTGAGTTTCAGTCTAAGCTAGTTTTCGGGGGCCCTGCGCATGAGGCCATGCGGTACGAGGCAGTAAATAAAACACATAAATGTGCCACAGCAGACAACCAGCAGACACCAGCCCTTTCAATGTTAATAGGAGAGCATTGGTTACCCGAGTTTAAATAATGGCCTCCTGCTTCTATCTCTGGGGTCAGGTACCCTAGGTGGCTGGATTTATGGAGTTAGCAAATTGCTTTTCTATCCTCATTCTTTGCACCTCTTTCTGTCTGGTCATCCTTTCTTTTAACACAGCATGTGGATGATGGAAAGGAACAGGGGAGTGATTGGCCTGTTTTTTTCACTTCCAGAGAACAGGACGTGTCTCACGGCCAGGGGAAAGCACGGAAAGGTGCTTATCAAAGGCGAGACTCTGCTGACGCGTATCATTACAAAACCGTTTCTCACAGGACTAAAATGCTTTATTCCAGCGTAGTTGGAGATGAGGCCACCGCTGATGCTGCTGCCAGTCAAAAGTGATTGTGATGACCGAGTATGACTCTGCTTTTCAACTTACACAATTCAGAGCCATATTTGCCATAACCCTTGACTACTGGGTCATATCCTATCACAACTTTCCACAAGAGGTCATGTGATTGCAGGCAAAACATCAAAAGCCAGACGGGAGGAAAATAAGAATACCAATTTATATAACCTACATTATATGCTCTGTACAACTCACAAGACTAGAAGAAGCTAGACAGATGTGTTTATCACAGTATTGGCAAGGCACTGTATTGATATTCATCAAACATTCTAGTTAAGTATTCAGTATTGTTTTCTGCCTCGCAAGAACTGGCATTCCCTTCAGGATATACAAATCTAGTTATTTTTTTAAATATATTTGCCGTCATATACATGTATTTTATATCTATGTACCTTAGTCAGTGCCATTGTTTTGTCTCAAGTGAGGCACGTCTTAATTTAACTAATTTTTATGCCTGGCTCAATCTAAGCCTTGTCTGTGAAACCAAGGCCATTGAATTTTGATGCACAGTATCTGCAGAACCTTCAAAGCAAACTTTAAATAGTTTATAATTTATCTTTCACCGAATCTGTTGCCATACTCCTGACATTTTTAGATCCCTCTTCTAAGTGAGGCAAAAAAAAAAACAAGGTAAACTTCCCCCGATAATTCTTTGTGTAAGCCACCGTCTGAGCAAATAAATAATATCCAAAAATATATGCTGATGATGTGCGTAGGGAAAACAAGATCACTAAGAAAATGAGTTACAAATAATGGCACACTGCACCAATAAATGGTCTTGTCAAAACTCATTTCAAAAAGTGTCATCAGACAACACTTGCTGTTCGTCACGTACACAATGACTACTTAAAGAGAGGAAATGGACATGCATGATCTGAGGAAAAAGAAAGGGTTGTGACAAAAGGGATACATTTTGAATGATTGGTAAATGCATTTTCAAATTACACAGAATGATTGAACATTCATGGTTCCCACATACTGAGACAAAATCATTTCCATTTTGAACAGTTCATGATTACTGCACTAGTGTATTCAGGATATTTAATAGAGATTGCTATAAGTCAGGTACCACTCTTTTGAATTACAGTTTCAAACAAATTATATTAACTTGTGAACAAGCCTCCATGCCGAGCATAACTAGAGGAATTTACATTCACTCGCAATGTCGATGACTTTTCAAAAACTTTAAAGGGGTCATGAACTGGATTTTTTTATTTTATTATATTGTTGTCTGAGGTCAACTTATGGCATTCGCTTGGTTTTTGCATTCAAAAACATCAAAATGAATAGGTAATAGACCTTATTCAGAGCAGCGCCATGACAGGAATGAAAGTGAGGCTGTGCGGGATAGTCTTACGGTGTTTCCAATGGCATCCGCTGTAAAAAGCTGAATAAAGCGGCTATATTACTTACAATTTTCCACAGCTTACATTGTCGGGAGTTTTTTGTCAACTGACATTTCTTTGAAAGATATTTTTCCAGTGTTTCATGAGCAGAACAACCCGAAAACACATTAAATAACAATACAGCCCATTGAAGAGATGCAAGTCTATCCCTCACAGCCTCGCTTTCATTCTCATTAAAAATCAAAGATGGCGCTGCCGTGAATAAGGCGTAAAGGCTATTTTCTACCCTAGTTTTTAGCCTAGCTCAAAAACACTCAATTTTTTATGGGCGTCTCGCACTGAAGACATGGAAGTAAACACCCACTGCTATGAGTGGATAACAGTTTTGCATATTATAATGAGTTTCAACTAACTCGGTGCACATGGGGGGAAATTCTTTTGAAAACATCGAATGTTGTAAAATGGCAACCAGAATGATTCACCCATACATGTTCGACCCAGAGTCGTGTGTGTTGTACCAGTCCTGTCAGATCCAAATATAGACGGCACAGCACCGTTCTTTAATCTTAATCTGTCTGCAAATCCAGTCTTGTTTACAAAACAATCCTCAGTGAAATGAAGCGAACAGACGGACAATGTTTTACCCTCATCACCCCCTGGAACGTCTTTAAAAATAAAGTTTATCCATGCAGTCGTATTGGAATCCAGAGGAAGCTTATGCAGCGACTGTCTTCTTCCACAACCAGGCACTGCAAAATATTTTGTATTGCTCGGTAGCTCGCTCCGGCTTGTCATCACGAGGTAGGCATGTTATTTAGCTATGCGTGTAATGCACGAATCAGTGGGCGATTATAGCCCGTATTCATCACTTTCAAATAAAGGCAGAAATACTTCAGCTGGGCAGTGGCATCACTTTTACCAGCTGGAACGTACATGTGATCAAGCGAGCTAAAGTATTCTCGCATTTGAAATCTCTGTCTGCTGATGTGATGTACTTACAGGAGACCCATATTAGGCCTACGAGAGAGAATATGCTTAAATGTAGCTGGGTTGGCCATATCTTTCAGTCCACATTCTCTAGCAAGACAAGAGGAGCTGCAATTTTAATCCTTAAGACAGTTTCTTTTTGACATGCTTCTACTTTGAATGATTTAAATGGTCGATATATATATATATATATATATATTGGTAACTGGTTACATTTACTTTATTTCATGTTACA
>NW_024121109.1:0-206475 GCF_016745375.1 Pimephales promelas | reverse complement strand
AAACAAATCTCAGAGAACGGTCGACTAGCTACCAATGTTTTATTATAGGTTCATTTTTGTGTTCTCCTTTAAAGCCTGTTTAAGTTTGTTTCTGATGAAATAGAACAGTTAAGAAATTTTCAGGTTTCTGTGGTTGCACCCACAGATTTATGCAAGTTCATGTATACAGTGTATTCTTTCTTCTTGGTTTAAACCATTTTATGCAATACAAGAAAGAGTTATGGACAGACTTCTTCATTGTACCTCCAGTTTACTCAACATACAATATACAAAAGGAAGGTCAAAGCCGAGACAATCTACTGACACACTAGGTGCAGAACATTTCACTTACCAGTGCTGAGCCAAAGAGTTTAAGTACTTCACTTTGCCTTCAAAGACAGACTATATATATGTTATATATTATATGACACTAAAATATAACACACGGTTGGTAGAGCAATGTCATCTCAAATGCCTAGAGGCATGAATGTCAGGTGATCAAGCCTGTAAAGGAGAAAGACAGGATATGTAACATTTGAAAAGAAGACCTTGATAATCTGATTCAGACCTCAGTGCACTGCACAGTGAAAAACGTCTGTCTTTGAACCCTACAGTCAACAAGACAGTTCTTACCTCAGTGGAGACCACTTCAGAAGCTCTGCCTCAGACACCAGCATGTGCATTCAAGAGCCTGTCTCTCGTTATATACAGATATGGATCCTATCCTTTGTCATCCACAGTGGGTGAGTTGGGCTTACAGAGAGGCCTGCTGTTTTGGTCTGGAAGGAGTGCTCAAATGGTGCAGGTCCTACAATCAAATGCACTATTGTCCTACACATTCCACATCACACCTACCTGACTTGTCCACCCACCAGAGAAGCAAAATGCATGTACGTAATCCAGCAGGCTGCAACTGGCTGCCCGCCTGTCTAAGTGACACTCAACACATGGAGCTGGCCACTGTCCGCCTCTCTGGCCTATCCAGAGTCCTCCTGTTGTGCTGGGTTTTCCTATCTCTCAAACAAACTCCAACTCACTTCTGTGTATTCATTACTTCCTTACTGGACCAAATGATGTGATAGGTTTATCCCGTTGAGGCACAACTCCCCTAATGCACCAGAGGTATATAAAAACCTTAAGAATGTTATGCGTTATCAATATGAGCAGCTTAACATATAAAAAAGAATCACTCAATAAATGCAGCCTTAGTTTTTTCTCCCTTTTTTGATCAAATAAAGGTAGTCTTAGTGCCCACACATAATGCGTTTTTCCATTCTAATGCACTTGCGTCTTTGCAGCGCTTTGTGCATGACATGGCATTCTAACAATGAGTTGCAAGTTATAAGTTCAGCTTTCAAAAAACACACTTCTGGACTTTGAGCCTTTTTCTGGTTTAAGCAAAAAATCGTTCTGTGAACTGGCACTAATCACAAAACTTTTGAACAGTAATGCATGTACACAGCTAATTTTGAATGACTGTGAATTGTGACCAGCTAACGGTGCTATGCTAAACAGCCAAATCCTGCGCATTACATATAAGCCTAGTAGCCAAAATCCATTAATGAATGCAGAATCTTAGGTTTCAGTGCAACTTTGGTTTGGTTTAAAAGAGCACAAAAACAGTTTGCCCTCTCCAGAAAAGCTATTATACCCTCAATGACAAACAGTAATTTTCTGTAGAAAAACATGCCACACGCACACTTATTTATCAAGACAGTGCGCTTGTTTTCCACTCTGAGAGCAGCATTGGAAATTAGACCTCCATTAGCATTAGCAGTCATTATCCCAGGCTATGGTTGGTTCAGCAAGATGACAGGACATTATTCTGGCACTTACATAGTGCACCTTTTGTCTCTGTGCATCAGATGAACAATTGATGAGCAAATGTTTTATTCATACGTGTGTACAAGTATACTTAAGTGCTTGAAGTTCTAGAAGACAAACCTCATCAGACCACTTAGCCATCTATAGACATATTTATCCATTTTACACATCTATAGATCTCCAGGCTGGATAGACTCTGCAGTAAAGCACTTCTCATATACCTGACTCTATACTCAAGGAGAGAAGACATCTTCGAAAACCAAAGTAGCAACCTAAAGTGATGTAGACATCGTTATTAAGTTTCAAGCATGTTTTTTTTTTTTTTTTTTTTTTTTTTTTTTTTTTTTTTAATTGAGCTGTGCTTCAAATGTCATTGGAAGGTTGGGCTTATTAACCAGTGTGAGTATCACTGAGAATAAATTTGATTACAGCTATATAAGGTAAAGCCCTATTCTAATGGTACAACTTTTCCAGGGGGATGTTAAAGAAATTCTTGTTTCACAGACATACTTCGCAAATTTAATTCCTTCTGAATCTGCCAAGACAGTAAAAAATTACAGACTTACTGTACTGGTTTTCGGCAAACTCAACGTCAGTGTAATCTAATCTAATATAATCCTCTGAGTAATCTAATCCCATCTGAATGTGAAGGTTTGTGATTGCTGATGTTGTATTATCCTAACGCTTTTCCTCATATATATTTATATTTACCTACCATTAGCACACTGATCTTCAGCATGCTCTCATTTCATTTAAATATGGATGGTATCTGACTAAATAACATCATGAAATTAAAGAACAGCAGATGACCTTTTTTAAAGCCTGCATCTAGAAAACACACACACTCCCACCTCTGTTATAATCATAGAGATGTTAGTCATCCTAATCTGTACATAAAAATCACACATCTATTGATGAGAATTGTAACTCAAACATTGTTTAGAAAACTAATTCGGTCCGAATTAGGCTTTAGTGTGCTGTAGAGCTCTTGCAGTTTAGTGGCATGACAAAATGCACTTGACAGTAGACAACCAGTTCTCATTGAGATGTATTAAAATAATACAACTTTGCTCTTTGTAAAACATCTTAAAAAGGAAAGGGTGAGAAACACGAACAGACATTTGAGAGGCATGTTAAAAAAACAACAACAAAAAAAAACAGACTCAACAGACTGAAGCTAATGAGTTATGAAGGTGTGAAAAATTGTGACTGACTGAAAATAAAAAGACACAATCCGGTAAGTGATCATGTCACTGAAATTGTATATGTAATTTGACTCAGAGCAAATCACCATCAAGCATTGGCAATTTTTCCAGGTGTCCAGTCCATTTTGTTCAGTGCAGTGTGCATTTATTTTCATCACAACATCAAGACGATGGAGGGTGTGAAGAAATAATCATTGGATGAGAAGCTGGATGGGTGGAAAAGGAAGAATCAACAGCTGTTTTGACATTTTTACAAGTCAAAATGCGAACACGCCAATTACAGACTATGGAGCCATGTCTCTGACAGGAGTGCTGACAGCTTCTCGTTGCTATGCTAATGCTCTTTGTATGCACAGAAATTGTGTTTGGAATACATGCACATATAATATGGCAGAGTTATGGCACACATAAACGTTGCAGATGGATTGAATTTATTCAGAGATTTATGCATGAAAACCTGTGCATATAAACATAGCTATATGTAATAATACACATCACTCGCACACAGTGATGGGAAATTGTGCTGCACACACAGCAACATTCAGGAGCACAGACATTTGTTGTCATTGTTGCCCCACTTGCCCTTACTTAGCAACAAAGTGGTAACATCACTGTTTTTTAAGTTATTAATTATTGCTTTATTGTTGCATAGATGGAGCAGGTAATTCACACACATTTCTCTCTCTTTCTCTCTCTCTCTCTCTCTCTCTCTCTCTACAATTCATTTAAATGCACGTTATAATTTAAATCAAATAAATGCAACCTTACTGTACAACTTTATCTCTGTGTCCAATTCAAAAGTGGGAGGAATGCTACCGCTAAACTGAAAACTGAATGCTAAACTCTTTTCTCTGAGATAAACAAACTATTCAAACCATCCTCTGTTGCTGGATCTACTGATCTCTCTGACAGCTTTCAGTCTTTCTTCCTACAAAAAAAATTGATATCATTTGTTAACTTTTCTTCTGCTGCCACTCCGCATTCAACTCCTTATTTGATAGATTGTCCACTAGGCACTGTTTTTCTCACAAATACATCTGCGGTTGAAAAACTGATCACCTCCAGTACACTCGATCCTATCCCAAGATATCTTCTAAAAACTTCACTGCCTTCACTTATTCATCCTATTACTCACATTATTAATAGATCTCTTGCCAATATGTCCAGCTTATTCTGAAAGTAGTGGCCATCACTCCAACTCTTAATTCCAGCCTTGACAACACTATTCAGAACAACTAGACCAATATCGAACCTCGCTTTCATTGATAAGCTGAGAAGGTACAGTAGTTGTGGCACAACTGCAGTCACATGACATAATCTACTTGAACCACTACAATCTTGTTTCCGCCCATATCACATCACAGAAACAGCTCTCCAAGTGCTAAATGATTTCTTTCTGGCTTCTGATTCTGGTGCACATAGTATTCTGGTTCTTCTTGAACCACTCTACTTTTCTTTCTCAACTGTCTTCAATAGATATCACTGGTGTGGCTCTTCATTGGTTGACTTCATGTCAATCGGATAGACAGCAATTTGTTAGGATAGGTGAGAATCGATCCCGTATTGGAGATGAATGCATTAATGCATTGACCGTAATAGAGATCACTTATTTGACCGTGGATCCATGATAAAACTACTCTGAATATCAAAGTCCTCAGATTCTCATACTGTCTTCAGATCAGTTACACATCTGCCTAATGAGCAGTGGCTGTCTGTCACCATGCAGAGAGCTGAGCTCTAGAGGCCTTTAATAAGGTTAAGGAGGGGTGGTAACATATGTAGGATTCTGATGAGATTAGTCTGTGCTGTGTAAAACAGATGACAGCACAAACATTGTGCCTCATATCAAAAGAACTAGGTCTCTGCGTTGCGTGAGTCTGCCTGGGAGTAAAACCAATTACTGCAGACAGGGGCAGTTAGAGAGAACCCATTTAAAGGGGAACTTGGCAACTCTAGCCATTTCTTCAATGATTTTCACTTTTATCGTCACATGTTCTCATCGAGCTACCCCTATAGCTGTGGGGCATATATTTCACAACACTGTCGTAAAAAAAAAAAAAAAAAAAACCTCACTTGCGGCACCCTATTCCCCTTTTATACAGCTGCTCAAGTGCATTTGTTATTATCGGAGCCTGACAACTTTATCGCGTGGGGCAATGTCTACCGAGGTGGGAAATACTAACCGGTATTGAGGGGGGCGTGTGTAAAACAGTTTGTGTTTCTCACTCGCTCTCACTTCTCACGAGATTTCCTATTTCCAATTTACCGGGACGTTAATGCCAATGTTGCAAAGGTTGGTTTTCCGCATAGGAATGCTATAGGGCCGGGGAGCAGGGAAAGTACCCATTTTCACCAGAACAGGTTATTTAACCATCCAAATGATTTCTAAACTGTTTTATTAAGTTCCAATTAAGTAAATTAAGTGTGCCAACTTCCCCTTTAAGAACTTCAATCAAGACCGTGTTCATGTAGTTCTTTGTCCACTCTGGCTGTAAACTCACATCTGAAAATTTGGAACGGTTTACTGAGTGGTAAAGATATTGAGTGCGAGAGGAGGCAAGTGTGATTAATCTGCTGAATTACACATGCACTGTTAAACGAGTTGGCAGATTGGTTCCCCTGCGTCAGTCTAACATCTTCTGTCATGTGTGGAAGGAATACCTAAAGGATTATACAGGGCTGGCTCAGTCATCAAGCTAAATTCAGGGAATAAGTTCTCAAAAAAGGAAATTTCTGTCTGTATTAAAGACTTTTGCATATACAATCACTAAGTCACTGAAAATGTTCCCCATTCACAGCAGTGCTCGTATATCATCGCATCTGCATATATTCAGACTTGGAACATGACCAACGACTGCTGTCACACCAGGTTTGACATCAGTGAATGCAACTTGCCAAATTTAAAGGGGTGATTCACTGCTGGAAAATGTATTTTCAGTAAAACTTGGCTGCCTATGTGGTAGAAAGGTGATTTTTTAAATCAGTTACCTTCCCTTTTGCCAAATAGATAGGAAAACTTCGATAAAACCCATATGCACTAGGCATGTTGACATCCAAGGCCACCCAGACTGCTTCTATTGGATAGGCTCGACCAGAGTAAAACCTTGAGTAGGAAATATTTCTTAGCAATCTTTTAGTCATAATGGTGTTGACGTGAATTGTTCTCAGGTGCAAGAATTTAAAGAGAAAATGTTTAGCAAGAGTGAGTTACTTTTGGTTTCCAGTGAAGGATCCAGTACATTGCAGGCAGTGGCTGAAGGCTGCAAAAAATATGTGAATATGGAGAAAACACTGCGATAGACAAACCTCAAAAATCTCTGTGTTTTTAGTCAACATTTCAAATGGGATGTCCACGAACACCCGGCAAAAAATAATAAAAAAAAACTAATACATTGTTTAAATTAATACATTATTATCTAACTGTGTGATTTGTATATGTTGGCAACATTTCTGAAATGCATTACTTGAACACTCACCTCTGATAACAGATCACTCAAAATTGTAATGTAGACAAAAGCGCTACAAATACATGTGAATTGAATTACTGCCATGGTGTTTTAATGATTTTTAGAAAATTGCGTAATGAGATCTTAGATCAGCTGCAGATGGGAACAAAAAACAAGCTAACTTACAGCAGTAGCAAAAATGATAATTCTAATAATTTACTCATCCTTATGTCTTTACAAACCTGTATGATCTTCTTTTATTCACAAAAGGTGAATCTTTGAATATTAAAATGTCCCTTGCCACTGTCAAGCTTTCAAAAATGGAATAAAAATGTTTTGTTTTTATGGCAGAAGTAAGTCGTACAGAAGTCATCCATTTCTTCCAAAAAAATAAACAATAAACACATATTTTCAAGTTCTTGGTAAGTATATATATGAAGAGTTCAGATGCAAAAGCCTCTAAATGCCATTTGAAATTTTCTTCTTTAATGATGATTTTATCAATTGTATATTTAAGTTCAGTATTTCATTAAATCATGTAATTACATTAATTGTTATTTAAGTGAAATTACTGAACTTAAATATACAAGTTTGATAAAAATCATCATTAAAGATGAAAATTTCAAATGGCATTTAGAGGCTTTTGCATCTGAACTCTTCATATGTATATACTGTATATATGAATCAGGCAGCCTTTCTTCAGGAAATGTATTATTGACAGCATTAGGGCTGAAAAGTGCCCTCCATTTAGTTGATTTCCCTTAGTCTAATCAAACACCACAGATACAATGTATGATATTTTGACACACAAGCACCAAAGTTACCTACCCTGAGCATAAGAGAGCACTTTTGACTAAGCTCATCTTGTTTCTAGGCGACAACAACGCTGCGAACACAGATTGTGTTTGTATGAAAATCCTCTCATATCAGCCCACGTTCCTCTCTCTGCTAATTTTATCAAAGCAAATATGCATGTGCTGTTAAAACCTAATTAACAGAGATTCATACATGGACAATAAACACACTCCTCCTTGGCCTCCAAGCAAGGAAAAATATGATTAATACTCTGCTATTCTTAAGAGCCACTGATCTGTAAAGCAACAATTATTGGTCCATCAAATAACTAATTTAGCAATCCTTGATTATGGCAGCAGCTATTCAAGACTCTTATTATAGGAAGTTGGTGCTGATGCTACATCATTTGCTTACAGTGCAGGAAAGTTCAGCATGCGACACAGCAACAATGTTGTTAGAAGTCTACAGCCACTTGAATAGATACAGACTGCTGATGGATATATGTTCACACACTGCTCACCTAAGCGCACGGCACACATGTCAAAGTCATGGCTGCCGCCGCCAATAATAAGCAGAGCTGAGACAGATCGGACTACGGTTCATTTGAAATCTGGGAATCTCATTAAAAGTGAGAGAAAGGACTTTTGACAGCCTTCTGTGTGACATCTCACCCTCTCCTGTTAGTCCACGTGGGCTGCCCTGTCAGCCATGTCACTTCCTGTTAGCAGAATGAGTCACTGAGATTCTATGTGATGGGAGTCAGGTTGACAGCTTGTTGTTAAATTTAAAAAGACAGCCATAAATTATTAAATCCCCAAGTTTTTTTTTTTATTTTGTATAGTCCACCCACCCATACTGCAGTTGTAATGGAGGTTCTAGTTAAGCTAAAAGGCTTCCTAAATTATTTCGAGTCAGTTGGAGTGGGAAAAGGAAAAATCTCAGATTTTCTTGAGAACATGTACATATTCACAGTCCTCGCAAAATCCAACAGTATTGCAAAGAAAATGAATGGGAAAAATAAATATCAGATTTATTTATTTTATATAATTAAAAAAAACACAATTTTCACCCAAACTGAATAATTAAAGTTTTTACCAGTTAGCCTAAATCTTCCATAATCGCCGTTCTATAAGTCTATAAATGCCAGGAATTTTAGCCAAGTAGTGTAAATCAACAGCCGCAGAGACAACCGTGTTTGCCAATAATACAGAGACAGCATTAAAAAGTGAGCCAGAGAGAGTCAGAGACGGCAAAATCTTTCTCACCTCTGTCACAGAAGCATTAGAAAGTGCCAAACAATCACTTGAGTCACGTGGCATGAAAATAAAAAGCCATGGGGCAGACGGGGCCTGGTCTGGGTAGGGTTGCGTCAGCCGTTTGTAAATTCTTTCATTGTAACATAAAGTCTACCCTAGAGGCTAGCTAGTTTGTAACTAACTCTGTATTTTATTCCATTGGTCCATTTGTTCGTGAGGTAGAACGCAGCTAGTAGTTCGTGAACTCTCCATAAAGTAATGTGTAGTCGCATATGACGTTTAGCCTCGATGAACCAATAGCAGCCTTCACATGAACAGAAGTTGTGTTGAAATGCTGTGAATTTAATTTTATCCTTCACTCTATCTTATTTTGCCTCAAGTTATTAACTGTAAAAATAACTTTCCATTTAATGCGATACTTGATCATGAATAACATGTTTTTATATATAAATAACATTCAGAAACTGTATTTGAAATGAAATGAATAAGGATCAATTAATGAATAATGATACAAAAAAACCAAGAAATTACGTTTATTGATTATAACTGATATTTGACAAGCTCAACCTGGACAGATGCACACAGAGGCGCTGTTTAGGACAGGTTCGTGTTAAAGAGCCGCTAACAAAGTAATCTTTTCACATAATGTTCTCTCTCTTAAAATGTAGGGGAGTGTAAATGTCAGCATTATTATATATGTCTAAACAAGAATTTGTTGATGCAGTTCATCTATGATATTATATTCCAAACGTTAATCATGATCAGAGGCAGCCATAATATTTAATTAGAACGTAGAGTTAAGTTTAAACTAATTTAATGGTGCAACGTAAAAATATTTACATTTAGTAGTGCGTGAGTTGTAACTTAGTGCCCTTTTATGTCAAAACTAGGCTAAGTTGTAACTTACGCACAGCTGGTGCAGCCGCCCCCTGGACTAGATATATCACAACAGTTTTGTTTGAAACCAAACTGAACAGTCACTGAACAGCAGCCCGGCAGGTCCTCGGCCTTATTTTGCTTAAGAGGGAACTGAATGAAGCAGGTCTGTCGTAACTGGCCTGTGCCAAGAACACTGAGCATCGGCACAGGAGGGGGTCTGGTCTCGCTGTCTGCTCTGACAGTACAACTAATTTCTGAAATACTGCTGTCTTTTCAAAATGAGAACAGAAGCAAAATAAAACATGAAAAAAAAAATGTATGCAACGCATGCATATATTTTAGAAAATGTGTCTTTAGAACCAAAGTCTGTGTCTATTCCCCAAGCATAATTAAAATAGCCCTAATGAGGCTGAGTTTTTATCTTAGAGTTTAAATTTTAAGTAGCAAATATATTTTAAATTGCTTTTAAAAGGATTTTAAAATAACCAAGGAAATGAAAGATTAAATACTCTGCTTCAGAGGTCAAAGGGGGCCGCATTTAACAGAAGCAAAGTGTTGCCATAGTTTCAGCCTTTTGCACCTGTTGTGGTTTTGATTAAATATGCATATTCTCTGCGAACACCAACATTGTTTCAAAAACAAATCGGTGAACAAAAAAGAGTTTTTGTGAAGCTGGATCATTTTTATTTAATTTTTTTGTATAGTCGACCCACCTAAACTTCAAATGGAGGTTCTAGTTAAAGTTAGTTAATTTCTAGTTAAAATGCATTTGCACTCATTTGAAGAGGAAAATTAATGGTTTGTATGCAGTATATTTTAAATAATGTGTTTTTTAAAAAAAACAACTAAAAATGCTTTTTGTCAAAGCTGCAAAACTACAGAAATGTCAATTAATATTTTATAAAACTTTAAGACTACATTAAGTGTACGTCAAAAAAATGAATGAGTGTTTTAAAGGTGATGTGAGCAAAAAATCTTCAAAAAAAGTCAGGTTTGATTAATTAGCTCTTGCGATTAAATAATGTAGTCATTTGAATGGTATTGCATTGAAAGTACAATGGGTCGTCCTGAAATGTCAATTACACAAAAGATTTTTTTTTCAAAAGAAAGGCTGCATTTATTTGATAAAAAATAAATATGTTTAAATAAATACTAAATAAATAGTTAAATTAATAGTTAAGTTCAATGAACTGCTTTTAACATTCCTGTAGTAAAGCTGAATTTTTAGCAGCCATTACTCCCGTGTTCATTGTCACATGATCCTTCAGAAATCATTACATCATTGAAATATCAAAATATTTCTGTAGAAAAAATTATGCATTTTTTTAGGATTCTTATTAAATAGAAAACTCATAAGGACAGAATTAAGTTCATAATCCACCCTTGTATTAAATTATTAATAAAAGAAAATCATATTCATCCCAAACATTTGTATACAACAGTAGTATACATTCATTAATTGGCATGTTAAGAGCTACAAAATAAATGTGGGTACCTGTTAATAAGTAAATAAGAGTAAATAAGTGAACACAACATAACATAAAATGTGCATATAGAGTTCTTGGCAAAAGCTACGAGTCCAGAGAAGGTGGGCACTGATGTGGGCAGTGTAAACTTATTCTAAGGAATGGTGGCCTTTCGGATACACAGCGGAGGCAGAAACATTTTTCTTGCATGACATTTTAGCACAGCGAGTCAATCAACTAGTGTGAGGATCTAATACAAAAATACAACTTTTATTACTTTGCATGCCTGTCAAATGAACAATGGCATCATTTTAGAGAGTGACTGAATGCAGTGTTATTTTTCATGGTGGACTGCAATGACAGACTCGTGATAAGGTAATGATATTTTGTATCGAAAAATGGTATTGTAAGACAGCTCTTTCAAGAGTTAATTAAATGAGAAAGGCTGCCTATAAGAGGGGCAATAGAAAACGAATGATAAAAAATATGATGTTCTTAAGTGAAGTGGTAGGCTAGATTAAAGAATGATGTTGTTATTGACAAACATAAAACATACATAAACACACTGTTTGTTAGCAAGATACATGTTCAGCTTGGATGGATAAAACCTGTCATTCTTTTATAAACACCTTCGAACAAACAAGACACTGAGCAAATAGCTTACATCTGAAAGCATACTCTCTCTCTTCATAATCTATTGACAACCAAGGTAAAAGTGAACCAGGGTTGTACAAAACAAAAACAAATAAAATCAAAAGTGAAATGCCTATAAAGATATCTCATACATCTAAACCTTTGGGGTCATTATTTATTTATTTATTTATTTATTTATTTTTTATAGCAAACAGTAGGGGTAACAGAGCACCTCCTGGATTTCAAGGTTTGGTTAAAATAGAGGTGCTCTTTGGATGGGAAACTAAATATGAAGAATCAAACAAGAGACCTCCAAGGCACTCTCAAGTGAAAAAAGGCCTTTATTATTATGGCTTGGTCAAGTTAACCATCTAAAAAACTCCAACGCGTATCGACTACATGCCTTCTTCTGGGAGTTAAACAGATCTCAAACCAACAGAGTTTCTTATAAACCAACAGTCTACCAATCAAAAATTTCCATCTGTCAACATCTGTTTTGTTGTGGCAGGAATTTGTAAATCTTTTGATGAATAAATATAGGTGTTGCCGACGCGCAGTTTCATTTACCACACACACACACACACACACTGAAGCACATGTGAAGCTTGCGCTGTTTTTTGTCCTACTGTATATGAAGACACAAATGCATGAACTTCTTCTCCAGGCTCTAGATCCACTCTGAAAGTCACTTCGTGATCATTTAACCGCTTCATTTGAGAAAAAATGTCATCATGACATAAACGCAAAGAAATTCAAAAGGTCTTCATGGCAACCCATCAAAATATTATTCGGTTTAACTTTAAAATTTTACAGAAATATATTACTGTTGTAAAGTAGAATTTAAATATAATGTATACAATGTATTAATACGAACACAAATACAAATAAATGATCATCAATCCTTAAACAAAATTTAAGGAATAATCCATGTTTCAATTTTAACAGTAGAACTGATTGTGCAGCACGCTATTTGACAAAAAGTTTAATTTCATATAATTAAAATTGATGATAAATTAGAAAAGTTTTTTTTTATTTTATTTTTTTTTATGCATGTTTAATGATTCATAATACATGATTTCAATTAATTAGACATGCTTTTTGATTGCTAAAAAAATGTACACCACGTATCCATAACACGCCCGCTCCGTTACACTAGCAGTTTCACCTAGTGAAAAATAGGGGAAACACTGAACTTTCTAAGAAATGTTTAGTCACGTGCGCCGGAATGCTGTTCTGGATTGTTCCAGATCTATTTAACCCAGGTTATGATATGAGTTTCTTGAAATTCCCCTCCGTCTACATGGACTCAGAGGGAATAGGAGCTAATTAACATTAGATTGCATTTTCTTCAGCACTGTATATGCGACTTGTGCTGACTTTTATTGCTATCCTTTGGGTTTTCTATTTATCTCTGTCTCTCTCCTGCATTTAATGAGAATGAGCATATTTTGATTCACACACTGCTGTGAATATAAAAAAACATGGAGCATTTCAAAATACTTTAAATATAAGTTGACATCTTCCCTTCAGCACTTTCAACACTAGTTGTATGAATTACAAATTGACAGATTTGTATGCTACGCTGTGTGCGCTGGGTTTACATTACATATGGGATTGGTTTTAAAGCAAAACAGAACTTAGATATTAAAACACAACTGGTGTAAATTGGTCTCAAGGCTCAGGTTTTGCAGTTTGAGATGATTGTGACATGAAAACAGGATGCAGAATTGTAACAAATCAGAGTAAGAAAACTTTTGTGGCCTGAGGTAAAATACAAGGTGAGAACTGACGGGTGGTAAACAAAGAACTGAAAGATACATGTTCTTGCATTCTCATCCTCATTTCTTCCATTGAAACAAAAAGAGAGAGGCAGGGACTGGCAGTTGTATCCTAAAAAAGTGACAGTGTGATATATTGTGACTGTGCTGGCTGAAATTTTAATTACCCGCTGTAACCTTTATGTCACTAAGATATATCTAATCCAGCCTTGAACAAAGATTCATTTGGCATTCTCTTGTTAGAGTAAATGAAAAAGATACTGTAGTTAATTATAATATCTTTGAAGTGAATAGTGAAAATGGGGTTTGGATAGGGTGTTCCCAAGCAAGTGATAGTGAATATGGGGTTTGGATAGGGTGGAAATGAGAAAGAAAGAGAGATAAGTGTGGAAAAACTTTGAAGTAGCAAAGCTTTCCCCGCCTGAGGGCAGCTTGCATGTTGCCCCTCCTGAGCAGAGGTTAGTGTGAGCGACTTTGAAGATCACAGCGATGCCACAACAGTCAGTGTGTGCCTCACCAGTTACGATGGAAGAGAAGAGCCCTATCTCTCTCTTCTTCAGTCATCTCCTTTCCTTCTGTCCCTCTACCATCAGGCTCACTCTCTGCATTGCTTGCAGGTCCCTTGCCCTTGACAGGGCAGGACTGTCAGTATACATTCTCTCTCATAGCTTCTTTTCTAGCCTCATACAGATACGACCTGCTCAATGCTTCAGCTCAGGAAACCCTTGGGACAGCAGAGGCTTGGTTCGGTGCCTTACAGAAAATCTGTACATTCTGCCATTATTTAAATCACTCATGCTGTTTTGCTCACATATTATTGTTTTTTTTTTCTTCTGTTAAAAGGTGAATTTAAGAATATTCAGACCAGGTTAAATATAATGAAAATGATTGCGGACTGAGGCTGTCAAGCTCCAAGATGGCAAGAATACACTATAGAAGTGATCGATATACCTCTGCACTCTATTCCAACTCTTCTGAAGTTGCAAGGAATAGACCCAATTTTTAGCCTTTACTAAAAAAAAAAAATCGGCCCTAACTCTCCTTTGAGCGATCATGTTAATCAGGGAAGTAGCAATGTCAGATTCATGAACGAACTGTTCCATCAAGTTGAACCTTTTCAATGAATTGCTCAATTCAGTTCATAAAACCAGTCAGACCTGCGTTACCTAAAGCCAAGGCAGATCGCAGGGACCATTGATGCCACGAGAAATGATTCGTTTTCAATTTACACTGATGCAGTTTAGGAGTTTAATTCACTGACTCTGGTGATCTGGTTGTTTACCTAAAGGGATATTTCACACAAAATAAACAACGGACACAGCAGTCATTTTGATGTTCCTAAATCCGAACAGCTGAAGACGTAGCGGATGAGTTGTTTTCGAAGGAAATATTCCCCACGAGCAACGTCAATGCTTTCATGTTTTAGCGAATCATTTCTCACTGAACTGCTTAATAAACGAGGGTCAGTTTGAGCTGGTTTTGCTAAGAAGCTGCTGCAAAAAAGAATCGATAACTATTCATGTCCCTGCTGCACTTCCAGAAGGGCACCGTGATTTTGCCAAGTAAGACATGGTCCTGGATCAATATATTTTCTGTCCCAAAATGTAGTCCTTACACAATCCCAACCCCTAAACCTAACCCTACCCATAACTTATTCCTAAACCCATAGGGTAATGATACCTGAATAACACTAATGTTTAAGTACTTCACCCTGGTCCTAACCCTAAACTTGACCTAAACTGTAAACTTGTCCCTCAAATCTGATTGGTTGATTGGAAAGTTGATCCAGGATCAACATCTTTGTTGATGTGGTACTTGGTGAAATCACACTCACCCCAGAGGAAGTGAATGTATTAGCCTTTATATTAATATTTGCAAGCTTTGTACATGCATTACGACATGTTTTCTATGTACGACTTTCTCAATATAATTCATAATCCCACATTTATAATGAACAACCCATTATGGTTATTGTGTTATTACAAACTGAGTATGTATACATCGGTAAACACAGCGTTCATACCCTGCCAGTACACAAAGATAGATCAAAGTGACTTCTTTCGAACTTCTTTCTCCAAAATATACCCTCAACAGTTGTCAAGGCAACACTCCATGTGCCTCGTGTCAAAATGCCTGCAGAACAGAGGGGCGGAGTGAGCAAACTCATTATCATTTAAAGGCATATTCACTGAAACAGCGTGCTGAAAACTAAAGGTCGACCGATTCATCGGATTTGCCGATTAATCGGCACCGATAGTTGATTGGTGGAACTATCGTTATCGGCAAAAATCCGCACCGATAGTTATTTCCTGGTTTCGTCCGTTGCTGGGGCGCTGAGAAGTGCGCGCTGTCATTCATTACACAGTACGAGAGAGCTGAGAAGGGTCTGCTGGCATCATGCAGTACAAGAGCGGCCTCTAGAGGTGTCATAAAAACTATCAACTGATGCCTCGTGTTGTTTATTTCGACACGTGACACTGCGCGCTGCACTGAGATCGCGCGCTGTGTGGAGAGCGGAGATCGCTGACATCTGATGCGCGTGCTAAAGCACGGACAGCGAAAAGGTACAGGGAATTTTGTCATATCATTATAAACGGATGAATTTGTTGACTAAATGCTGCATTAGTAGAGAAAGAACCGCACAACAGTATGTTTGTTTGCCTTCGAAAGTGGCTGAGAGGACGCACATTAGTAGTACCTCAAGCGGTTAAAACACTGACACAAAAATACACCTAAGTCCGACCCGAATGTTTAATGTCACAAATTGTTACCATCTATTTGCATTAGTTTATATCCAGCTGGTCACTTTGATGCATTCATTATGCAGCGACGTTGCATATAAGCTAGAGACGTATGATAGCAAACTGATATGTTCGTACAGCCGACAAAAACAAACGAATCAGAGAAGCATTCGATTTCGGTTCTTTTTTCACCATCACTTTAATACATATTTATTTTTATTAAATATTCATTAAGTTCTATAAAATACAGGGCTCCAGACTGCGACCAAATAGTCGCATTTTGCGACCAAAATTTGAGAGTGTGCGACTGAATTTTACATCCAGTCGCACATGTGCGACCGGTAAATTTGCCACACGTTAAATGCATGGTAAAGTGTGGAAGGGACGCGTCAATGAATCCGTGACAAGAATAGCGCGATTAAACGTCTGTGGCAACATGAGAGACGGAGACAAATATCACAACCTGATGTGCGTCTGAGCAATAAGCGATCTCGACACGTTACCTAGCAGCGAATTCAAACAAAGTGAAAGTGGAACTAAAATACGCAACTCATATAGGCTATGCTTCACGGACCGTTGGCGTTTTTATTAGGTTGGACCAATAATAGACATAGCAGCGCATAGTGGAGCGCCCCGAACCACCAACAGTAATAAAGCCCCGAACTTGCCAGTCGCTGGTTAACACATTAATAACATTAACTAAGGTTAATAACTGCTGTTCATTGTTTGTTAATTAACATACTACATTTTTAAATTAAGGTTTTTATTTGTTAACCATAGTTAAAACTCTATGAACTAACATGAATGATCAAGGTGGAATTGTATTGCTCAAATATTAATGCTGTAAACATTTACATTGCATAATGCACATAGTTCATGTAAACTAGCTAATAAATCTTTGTTAACAAATTGGACTTGCAACATGTTATAGCTAAAGAAACACACATTTGACATATTTTAATGTTTAAATTGTTTTCAGATGGAAAATTTTGTTATTATTTGAAAGTCTTTTTTATTCATTAGGTTGGCTTGAAAAAAACAGTTACATTTGGAATGTTTAATTTGTTATTTAGAGTATTATTTTTTGTTTGTTTGAAAGAATGCCTTTTGACAGTTTTTTGTATTTTTATAATAAAGTTCAGCATTGTTTTACTTGGAGTGTTATGTTTGTTTTATCCAGTATCAATTTTAAAAACTATCGGTTGATTAATCGGTTATCGGCAAGTACAGCCCAACCTAGCTATCGTTATCGGTAAAATCCAATATCGGTCGACCTCTACTGAAAACAGCTATTTTTGACCAGGTAAAATTAATGTTTTCTTACAATACTAATGAGAATTTTGCTTTAAATTATATTACAAACTTTTCATTTAGACCCTAAAAAAATCTAATTAAATTGTATTAAATTGTGTAATTGTAAAATGGCATTTTATGACCCCTTTAAAAAATATATCTTCTATTTTCCACAAAAGAAATTAAGTCACATAGGTTTGGAACAACATGAGTAAATGATGACAAGATTTTTAGTTTTAGATTAACGATCCCTTTAAATTTAACAACTTTTTCAACTATTTCTGACATTGAGGAGGCCCCACTACTTTGGATGGATAAAAGCAAATTAATAAGTGCCTATTCTTTGCTGCGTTTTATTACACAACAACGATAGCACAATTACTACAGGAAGTGTTTGGATAATTGCAGGAGAGCTGCATGTTAAAAAAAAAAGGCAGAAGGCAGAATACATTCATGTTTGTCCAGGGATTTCTCATCTCCCAGCTCCAATCCCCTGGTGTGTCTCCTAGAGCTTTATGATTTAATACACTGAACGCATGTCAGTATTCCCAAAAAAAACCTGTGCAGTAGAACTGGTTCCTCAAGGGTAAACACATTCTTTTACCCATCATTGGGCCTGAGGCGGACCTGTCCAAAAGAACACCGTTTACATGAACAGCTCTATCTTGGATAAGTCCTCAGTGGTAGTGGCCAGAAGTGGGCTTGCTTTGAGCAGTGGCGCTGGATTTTAGACTTCCGTTCCATGGCGTATGGGTCTCAGGTGGGGACGGTTGACAGTGGCCGGTCACGCCATGCTGCCTGGCACTATTAAGGGAAGCCATCACACAGCAGCACGATGGGAATTATTTATGGCCCAGAGGACGATGGCAAAAACTGGAGCTTGCCCTCTGGATGCGGTGTGACAGCCTGCTAAATCACCATCTTACTTTAGCCTCTAACGCTAGAGTTAGCGCCACACTATCCACAGTAGAGTGAATTACCACCTTATAGACAAAATACCATGATGAATACATTCATTAGCACACGGTATTCCTGATAAAACCCCTGCAGCCATGCATAGACCTCTGGCAAATAACAGGAAATGGTCCACATTTCAGTCGAGCCTGTCGATGCGAAAAGATCACCAGGTGAGAAAAAAAAAAAAAATTCACCATGAGACTGTATTAACTTATTTGTTCAATTTCCACAAACCACAAGTTCTTCAGCCACCCATCAGCATGTGATGTTGAAATGGTAGAGCTCTATGTAATTTATATGCCGGCATTCAGGTGTGGGACATTATCCCTCATGGGGTGGGGGGGGGTGTTCTCAATTTTTCAGCCTTCCATCTGCTGACAGTGTGGAGTGGGAAATTGTGAGGATATTTGCTTAATATAACTGCACTTCAATTTACTGTACATGCAATTTTTCATCTATGTGGCTCTCCTGTTGAATCGCGCATTATCCCATGTCAAGAAAAGCCACACGTGGTGGGCAGGCTCATATTTACGAGCATTTGTGTTAATAATGTGCATAAGGCATGTGACATTAGAGAGGTCCCTCTCCACTAGAGTAGCACTCTGTGAATGATTAATCTCTCCTTTAGCATGGACTATTTATTGCTGCTCCTACATTCCAGCTAGCAGCTATGTGACCAGTAATTAATTCCAGTTCCTTCAAACATTTGATAAATTCTTTAAAAAAATTCTAAGATAAGTTCTTTGATAAATTAGCAAGATTAACTTATGTGGAGTCATTTGATATGTCACCAATATATATTTTTTTTAACTCGCAGAAATATGACAGCTCTTAAAATACTCAATCTCACTCAAGAGTATCCTCTGAATATTCAGCTGTTCCTGAAACAAATCAGCAAAAAATAATTAAGGAGTTCAGTCAAGCAAATAATTAAATTGATTGATTCATATGGGAGCACACAGACACTTCAGACTCATGGAACAAATAAAATATGCTTGGGAACAAGCTAATGAAAAGACAAGGTGCTCAGACAAAAAGGAAGAAAAAAAAAAACTGTCCACATGTGAAGAGGCCATGTTTAAGGGCTCCTTACCCCTGGCGGGAATCTAAACTAAGCCAAAATAAGGCTTGGTCTGCACTCAGTCTCAGCGTTTTGTGGAGAGGATTAATTCTATCGTAATTAAAGGTTTTGTTGTGGCTTCTCTTGAAGCAGTAGTGGCAGCACTTTCTCTTCCTGAGTGGGATGAATTAGCCAGAGGCTCAGATGTTTAGTCTCAGCCTCTGCATCCTTAGCTGTGACCTACTGTAACATTGAAGCCCAATATGGTACAAAGAAATCTCTTTAAAAATTCTCTTAAAAACATATGCAAGTTTCTTTTCTAATTCTTTCTTATTGTAATATGGTTCCTTCATACAATCCTTATAAGCATTTATTCTGCATCTCTAGATTTCAAATGACTAAAAATAAGGCAGATGCCAATTTATAATTAATTCAATTTTTCAGGTGACGTAAGACGCTGCTGACGTGTTCTCTGGTTACCAGAGAACACATCAGCAGCGTCACTGCGGACATAACCGGAAGACAATACAATGTTTAATGAAGTCATCATTTTTGGACCAAAATGTATTTTCGATGCTTCGAAACATTCTGACTAACCCACTGATGTCACATGGACTACTTTGCTGATGTCTGTATTTTCTTTACATACTGTACATTTTCAATGGAGGGACAGAAAAGAGACAGAAAACTCTCGAACTAAATCTAAAATATCTTAAACTGATTTCTGAAGATGAACGGAGGTCTTACGGGCTTGGAACGACATGCGGGTGAGTCATTAACAGTGTTGGGAGTAACGCATTACAAAAGTAATACATTACAGTAACATATTACTTTTTGCTGTAACGCAGTAGTGTAAGGCATTACTAATCAATTTTCAGTAATATTTTACTCGTTACATGATCAGTGAGGCTTGTATTACAGTTGTATTACAGTGTATTGTCTGCTTTTACTTCTTAAAGGCAACAAACTATGTGAAAGTTTTAAAGCAGTCTTTTAGTGCCAGTTCAGAGCGGTCGCGTCTGTAACATTGTTTTTTCCTCATAAATGCTAACACGAAAACTAAAATAAAATGAATATTTTAAGTTCTATGGAGACTGGAGAGCCAACCCTTCCTCATCCGATTTGCGCAGTGTAATTAACAGAATTACAAAAAATGTATTCTGCCTCCTATTTTTTTGTCACGCATGAATGTGTGTCTTTTCCCTAATATTAAAAATAAAACATAGACTGATATTTGTCTAATGTCTGGAGTCCTTTAAGGAAGTAGCCTATATACGTTTCAATACATGTATTTTCTGAGAATTTTTATTTCAAGTTTTGACTGCAAATGTCATGTCCATAATGCTGGACTTCCCCAATTTTAAATAATTTATCCTCAACTAGTTTTGTGGTGTAGGTCTACGTATTTTATAATGTTAACTTCAAATAATACTAATAGCCTAATTTAAAGATAAGGCAGCATTGGATCTGGACGGTAAGGAGAATAACGCTGGAGTTGGAAGAGGTTTGTCGCGATTCTGTAGGTTCGTGGATCTGAGTCGTGTTACGAATCGCGATTTCGGTTTCATATTGCATATCGTTACAGCCCAAAAGTTAAGTTCTACTTAGTTATTTTGGTGAAAGTAACTCAAAAGTAATACATGAGTAATGTAACGCATTACAATTCTGGGACAGTAATATTGTAAGGTAATGAATTACTTTTAAATAACAGTAACAAGTAATACCTAATGTATTACAGTTTGGAAGTAACTTGCACAACACTGGTCATTAATGACATAAACTTCACAAAGGTTGTGATCTATAAAAAACAAACTTGACGGGAGAATGTGCACACCTTTAAGCAAACTTTGAGCTGTGCGTACACACATTCTGGGGACAAAGGGAATTGGCGACACCGATGGAGAGCTGGAGTTAAATGTCTTTTAAAATTATAAAAGTTAAAAACTATAGCCCATAGGCTACAGAAAGATATCATTTCACTCACCAAGCCCATCACTTGAAGCCAACCCATCCCTTCTTAAATGTCTGTGCCAGCAAGTCCTGATAAATACAGTGCAATAACGGTTAAAAATAAATAAAATAATGATTTAAACTGTGTTTTACTTCTGAATTAAACACTTAGATAAAATATTCCATTGTCATTAATGGAGTTAAATACTTAAACTACATGAAATCTTTACTGAGACATTACAAAAAAATATATATTCAATAAATAGAAAAATATATATTTGTTGTGGATGCAATGCTTTTGAACACTTTCCCTCTGGCATGCTGTTGTTTTAATGTTTTAACTAATTGCTAATCATGATAATAGCACACTGTCTGAGAAAATAGTTCCATGCAAATAATGCACAACCATGTCTTTCTCTGAAATGTATTTCACACTATTTGATGTATTCATTTAAAAACAAGGCAAGGCTACCATAAAAAAAATGCTAATTATATGAAGAGTTCAGATGCAAAAGCCTCTAAGTGCCATTTGAAATTTTCTTCTAAAATTATATTTTTTATCAAGCTTGTATATTTAAGTTCAGTAATTTCACTTAAATGCCAATGAAGATTACCTATTAATTGTCATTTAAGTGAAATTACTGAACTTAAATACACAAGCTTGATAAAAATGGTCATTCTAGAACAAAATTTCAAATGGCACTTAGAGGCTTTTGCATCTGAACTCTTCATATGCAGATGAGGATATGCATATTTAAACTAGGCGTTGTGAGCTCCATATATGGTTATTTCGCAGAGGAGACGCATGTGCGCACAATCTTCGACTGACTGGGATTTTTAAATTGAATTCTGCGCAGGTTCTGGCGTACGAACGGAATATTTTTGGTGTATGCCATTTTTGGCTTTCATGTGCACGTATACACTTAGTAAGGATCCTACGATGATATGATATTGGTAGAGGGTGGTATGGGCCCACATCAGTATTTTTTCAGGGGGCCCCGAACCCTCTAGCTACTGCCCTGACCGCAGTCCTAGGGATTTAGCTGTGGATTATAGCAGTCTAAAGAGACATTGTAGCTAATTAATGTGACACAGAGGACTTGTTTTGCTTTTCCAAGTTAACTCTGTCACAGCACCAAAGCAGCAGTCAATAAAGTAGCTCCATTTGTAAAGTCTGTTTTCCAATGCTGTAACACCTTTCTGACCTTCTGCTAGATGGTCAAAGACTTTCTTTGAAAGCTAAATTAGGTTTGCATCATCTGTAGAATCATCAGGATTGCTAGAGTGGAAAATTGAGTAAAGAGACCTAGTTATGGATGCATGAAATTATATCCAAACACTCAAGCATTTGACAGACATGAACACGAATCTCCTTGTCGTTATGTTATAATTAGGCTGCATGCAGATCAGGAGTCATACCATCACTTTTATCAAATCATATTTGACCAGTAAAGATTGTGAATGTGAATGCACGATTTGGATGTCATAAGGAAAAAAAGGCTAATGAATGTGTAAATCTGCCATAAAAAGGAGGCAAAAGTCAGGCAAGAAATGGAGCACGCATCTGTCTTCAACCTCGAAAATGTCATGTCCTATTAATCTAATCTGAATGCCTGCCCAGTGATGTGCATTTAATTGCACACAAGTGCATCCTGTCTGTATTTTGCTTGATTTCACACTGACATACAGACACAAAAAAGCAGAGTGATTCTCTGAGAAACTGCTTCCACTTTAGATATCTACAGAAAGCAGTACAAATACACCTTAATAGAATGTCAATGAACCAACTCACGCCCTTATATAGACAAACACAGGAAATTCAACAGAACTCTTACAATCTTATTGTAAACAAAAACGAATCTTCCCCCAACAAAAAATACAAGACAAAAGCTTATCAGTGTCAGTTTGAGTAAAGTATTGTGAACCCCATGCTGACATAGGTAGGAAAAAATCTCCTATTCTAGCATCTCCAAGTCTGCAGGCTACCACCTTATGTCTCCGTACGTCAGAGAAACACACACACACAGTCGCATATGGGCAGCAGTGACGCCACATTAGCTCAGCTTCAGGTTACAGGAACAGGGGTGAAACATTCACAGAGGACTTCATAAATAAAAAGCATGAGGAGGAGAAAGAGGTGAGAGTACTGTAGAGTTCATGAGGAAAGGAAAAGACAGAGGGCCTGTTTGATTAACACACTTGTTTTGACAATCATTCAAGTAATAAATTAATTGAAAACAATTACATTTATACAATACAGTGTGCTCTGATGTGCTCATAAATGCCTCCTCATTGTTACCATTGTCATCAACCTCATTATCATGATCATTTTTGGGTGAACTATCCATTTGATTTAATTTGCTGTCATTAAGCTGTTTATATATCAGAATTATATCAAGATATCATACTACAACAATAGCAATCGAGTAAAAAATTATTTTCAGATTTTCTCATATCTCAGCAACCCTGCATATGCCTAATTTATTGTATTACTGTAATATTGAAATAGACAGACTCCAAATAAACTGATTAAAAAGCTAAAATATACAGTAAAAACATTAGAGATACACCAGTTAAAATTCTGGCCAATATCGATGATATCTGATATTAAAATTATACTATTTTATATAAATGAATTACAAAATAAACAGTTAAAATGAAAATATAAAATAATCATTTAAAATACTACAACTTAATGTAGGCATCACAACATTATAAATGTGTAAGATGAAATTGGATGAGATTTGCTAAAGACCACATGTAACAATGTATTATTGACGTTTTAAATAGTAACTTTAAGTGAGCATTAATGACAACAAAGATAAATCTAAAATGTACAAATAGTGTAAATAAGCAGGTACAATTAAATATCCAATATATCAAACACAACATCAAAAAAATCCAATAATGGCTGTTAACGATCATGTAAATAGCCTACATAAAAAACAATGTGCAACAAAAACTTTATTCTATAACAACTGGGGTTTCCAATGATATTCCAAATAACAGTGACAAAGGGAAAGAGAGCAAGAGGGAGAGAAACAGAGCACACGTTCAGTCAACTGTGAGATGTACAGTTCCAGTGAGTGCACTGCAGACAAGGGATGCTAACGATTAGTTGACGATCGATTAAACAAGGTCATGCGTATGCTGCTCAACTGCGAAACACGTAACACCAGCAGACATGAGGAAAAATTAAGTGAGTGTGTTGGAGTTATGTTTAGGATCATTTTACATTAAAAGGCTGCACACCTTCATGACTAAGAGTGTGCATTCGCAGCCTTTTGTTTTGTGCAAATGTAAATTGTAATATTATGTGTTTATTTTGTATAGGCCTATATACATCTGATTTATCTTGCAGGATGCAACCCACCCAACACGTCATTTTTGCCACGCGCACATTCGCGCTTGTGCGGACCATAGACAGTAAAAAAAAACTGACGTGTCGAGTATAAACAAGGCTTTTTAACTTTTAACGTGTCAGTACGCACTCTGATTGGTAAAGGTGCACACAGACCTCTCCCGAATCATCTCCAGCAGTAGCAGCCTCGGAAGCTCCACTAACTCCACCTCCATTTCCCTCGTAAGCTGATATTAGTATTTAAACATTCTCTACGATAAAAAATGTTTGTAAAAAATAGTTTAATAACACGGTTTTGGCAGTTATAGAGTTCTAATGATGGTGTTCAACTATAACCGTCGGTCTCACGGTTATAATAACCTTCACACCCCTAGCGTGATGGTCAGTCTGTGTGAATTAAATGAGTCCAGCTTTTAGAAGAGTCCAGCTTCACTTGAGACGAATGCTCAACAAACTATAAAGCCTTGATTTCAAACAATATTATATATATTTAAATTGACTCTTCTCTCTAAGATATCAGCGTCAGCAATAAAAAATTATTTATCGGTCAACCTGTATTTTTCCTTCTATATTTCGTGGATCACGAACAGTAAGCTTGTTGTGCCTGTTACAGTTTTTGCTCTGCAGCAAATACACACACAAATCAGTGCTGAACACAATTTTGCATAGCAAAATGCTTTATTTTGCTCTGAAATACTTTGCACAAAATTAAATCTAGCCTTCAAACCAGCCACTAGGCTGACCTGACCAAAGCGTAGTAGGCTAGTCCAGATTTTTTCAATTCCAATTTATTTGTATAGTGCTTTTCACAATACATAGTTTCAAAGCATCTTTACAGAAAATGCATGCATTGCATCTACTTAACAATTTAGAGTGATGTTATCAGTTATGCATTTCAGAAACATGCATATACACTGTAAAACATGATAGCCCCATTAAGTTAAATAAACTTACTTCTTGTCTTTAACTCCAACTGCAATGCTAAGTTGTGGAAATTGAACTCAAGTGTACAAGTTTTAGAAAATTAAACTTAAAGGTATGCGTTATGTTGACTAATTGTGATTTTTGTCTGGCTTGTAAATGTTCATTTAACTCGTGGCTGTAAGTTAACGTTGGGGGAGGGGTGGTACAGAGCAAATACCGCGAAATACAGAGAGGAGTTGTCGAAATGTACAGTAAACTAATAATGCATTAATTTAAGGAAGAACAAAAGGCTAATTTAAGTAATGAATACATACAGTACATGTTTAGGACATGATTAGGATTTTGACTAATATGGTATAGCCTAATGGAAATGAAGATACAACAGGTGACATTTTATATTTTGGGTATAAAAATAAAATGGACAACGAAATAACAAACAATGTTTTTTTTTTTATTAGTCCTTTAGATTAGTCGACTAATCGGATAATTAGTCAAAAGATTAGTCGTTAGAAAATTAGACGTTAGTGGCAGAACATGCAACATACATCTAAGGACCATTCAGCCCCCTCCTGCGTAAATGCCCTGAGCTCGAACCCACTTTCAATATACGCCAATCACAAATAAACAATCCCATCACTCCAGTAGCTTCAGCCAATCTGACTCTGTTCCTGGCTTATTGTACAGCCTCACAGTCTCCTGCAGTGCAGATGTGTGCTCCGTCAGTTTAAGCCCAAGATAAGGGAGGATTTACTGGCAGATAGGGAGAGATTGACGCAGCTCATGCAAGGTCAGCTCACCAAAATGAGGGCTAACAGAGGAAATGAGGGTGTTCTGTCTACTGCAAATGGGAAATCCGGTTGATTGTGTGGGTGAGATGTTCCAGCAATCTCTATGTGAGCAATTATGCACACTTTTTTAACTATTATGTTCTCCACTGGAGATAAGAACTTTCATTTCACGTATTACTCAACACAGAAATCGGCATATCCAATTTAAAAAAGTGGAACACAAAATATCTGGCTCTTTAATAGGTAAAAAGCTAATTCAATTTAATTAGTAATTATTTTTCAAATCCTCTATTCTATCTACCCATCCTTCTATCTATCTCTAAGGCCTAACAAACCTGCAAACCTTGCATACAACATTTGATTTCCACAGTTAAAACAAACTTTATTTTAATTCAATTCATTTGAATTCTACATATAATCCATTTTAAAGGTGCAGTGTGTATTTTTTAGCGACATCTAGCGGTTTGGTTGCGAGTTTGGTGGCTCAACCCACTGCTCACTCCTCCCTTTACGGTGGCTAAAACGGGACAAACATGTAATCGTCCGAGACAGCAGAGAATACTTTCTGCTGCTTGTATTTCAAGGCAGTAACGAAACGCACTCTGTACAGTAAACATGATATCACAATATGTCGACCTTCATAGAAGGGGATTCCCGCGGTTATGTAGATATAAATGTCTCATTCTGAGGTAATTAAAACATTACGGTTTATTAATTAAGTTCTTTATACACCACTGAAAACATAGATGGATCTCATATTGCATTTCTGTTAATAGATACTCAATGTTTGCACATTGCACCTTTAAGTTCACCATAGACTGAGCAGAGAAAGAAATTTGTTTAAAAAAAGTGAAAGATGATAGAGAAGGAACAGGTAAACTCATAAAGCCAAAGTCTTCTTTTTACAAAGCCAGTCTCATGAGGTTCCACATACTGAGCTCGGTAAAGTATTTTTGAAAGACACCAAAGGCTATTGGCTTAGTCACAAAGGTCTCTTCTCCTAAAGAGCATCCTTTGAAAATTCACAGGTGACATGTAGCCAAGCAGGCAGCTCTAAAATGACTGATATTCCCTACAGTGAGTCGCTTGGCTTTGAAAGATGCATAAATGAAAAAAAAAAAAAAACTGATCACCACCCTGGAGATTTGAGCAGAGCTTCAACGAAAAACTGGTCTGTAGAAACAAGCTCAGTGCGGTAAGCCTCAGGACTGTGGATAAACCGACTGAAGAGAGTGTCTTCTCTTCTTACCCTCTCACAAGTGAAGACGGCTACAATTTGCACTTGAAAGTAATTACCCAGATGTGAGGACGTGATTGACGTGGCGGCAGGTTCCTGGTGTCCGAGGCAGCGTGGAGAGGAGGCGTTCTCCAGAAGCCAGGAGCAGCTAGTGGAGCGGAAAGGAGAGGAGAAGAAGACCTGCCAATTTGCGTATCCAGGGACCTACAGGAAGAAGAGGATCATATCGTCACCCTTTTGCCGGAGAGAAGATGCGATAAGAGACTAAAGCGAAGAGAAAATCAAACAGTTGTTCATTGCTTCCCAATGAAACTCTTGAATCTGGGCTGCATTCCAAGGCAATGTCCCACAAATGAAACTCAGCCCAGGATACCACCTTTTCCCGTTTCAGAGTTTGATGTGATGCTGCTGACCAGGCCTCCTAGTTGTGCTAATCTGGCTAATGGCTAAGCAGTGGAGTCTTATCAGGGGACAACATGCTTTGTTCACACAATGCAAATAGCCATCCGAGCTCACACATGGCCGATGGTGGGAAAGCTAGGCAGACGGTGAGCGAATGCCAATGAGCATTGCCAGCCAAGCTGAGATTTCATTACTTCCTGGACGTGCTCTCGAGCCACAAACAGCTGTAGGCTGGGCCCGAGGTCTGCCACCTGTGCCGAGTTCCTCTGTAATCCCTAAAGTCTCTTTGCCGCCTGACCTTTAAGAGTGTCGATGGGCACAAATCCTATTTCGATATAGCGAATAAGGGACATACAGTAGTTCCATCTACAAAAGAGCTATGTAAAGCTGCGTCACATACCTACAAAACAGTCAGAACAAGTACATAGGTGAGCATAAATTCTGAAGTTTAAAACAGAGCCATAAAAGTTTCATTTGTGGCTAGTAGGTAGTAGTCAAGGCAATGAGATCAGCTATTTTGGAGCTGTAGCTTTCATTCATAATTTACATTATAGTTTGAGCTGAGAGTAAAAGTCTCTCTCTGTTTCCCAATGTCTCTTGTCATGCACACAAGGCTGTGGTGTCACTTAGCTGTGTATGAGTGAACTGATATGTGCAGGGGCTCTAGAAACACAGGCCAAAACGAGAGTAGGAAACAGAGTTCCTGAGGACTTTCCCTCTTCTCACTGACAAGCAACAAGAATCCATTAATTTTAATATCTTGGGGGGGTGGGGGTCTAGGAATTTTGATATGTTACTAGAATCAGAATCAGAAAGAGCTTTATTGCCAATTGTGCTTGCACACACAAGGAATTTGTGTTGGTGCTTTCACTTCCAGTACACATATACAAATACAACAAGAAACATAGTAATACAAATGAAAATATAAAAAATATGAGAATTAAAGTATCACAGTTGGGTTTAGTCAGAAGATTTACAGATTATGAGCGTGTTTACAGTGTTTTAAATATTAAAATTATAAATTATCATAAAAGATAATAATACATAGTTGAATAGAATTGTATTGGCCTCTTAAGTGTTATTTGCACAGTGGTATCTGTGACTGTAGTTCACCCAAAAATTGTAAATTGCATCACTATTTATTCACTGCCATGTCATTACAAACCTTTATTCTGAAGCACACAAAATACGATATTTTGAGTGACAAATGGATCATTCTCATAACATGATTCAAAAAGTTATCTCTTTCAAATGAATAAAAGTAAAGACAATGGGAAGGGAAGAATTTAGCACTAAGAAATCACCATAAGACACCAGTGACCCCAAACACAACATTGTGCCCAAATTTGTTTCTTTTTTTTTTTCTTTTGTGTTCCACAGAAAGTCATAAATAAGAGAAAAAAATCTTTCAGGTTTGGAAGACATGAGGGCGAGCCCTTTAATTTATTCATATTTTTGTGCAAACAAAATGCTTGAGGGTAGATAACTTAAAGGGTTAGTACACCCAAAAATGAAAATTGTCATTAATGACTCACCCTCATGTTGTTCGAAGCCCAATTTTGGATTCAGCCGAGCTTTCTGTCCCTCCTTTGAAAATGTATATTACGGTATACTGTCCTTGTCCAGAAAGGACATACAGACATCAAAGTAGTCCATGTGACATCAGTGGGTTAGTTACAATGTTTTGAAGCATTGAAAATACATTTTGGTCGAAAAATAACAAAAACTACGACTTTATTCATCATAGTATTGTATTCCGGTTCTGTTGTCAATCCGCATTAACGAGTCCGCAGTGATGCTGATGATGTGAGACGCTGCTGACGTGTATCTGGTGCGTCCATGTATTCGGGTTCAAATAAATATGACTGGGCAAAAAAATTACACAGAATGTCTTCCTCTGTGTCGAAATCCTTAGACATGTTTGTGAAGATTGTTTTGTTTACAGTGTGCGTCTCCCTCAGACAGTAAACGAAGCTCGGGTGCACTGTTTTTGTCGCAGTTTTTGTTATTTTTGAACCAAAATGTATTTTCGATGCTTCAAAACATTGTAACTAACCCACTGATGTCACATGGACTATTTTGATGATGTCTTTATTCCCTTTCTGGACAAGGACAGTATACCGTAAATACATTTTCAATGGAGGGACAGAAAGCTCTCTGACTAAATCTAAAATATCTTAAACAGCGTCCTGAAGATGATGCAAGGTCTTATGGGCTTGGAACGACATGAGGGTGAGTCATTAATTACATAATTTTCATTTTTGGGTGAACTAACACTTTAAGGACTCCAGAGTGTCCCGTTCGCCTCCGCTCCATCTATAAGCATTCAGTTGGCTGAATCAAGAGCGTTTTTAAAACCCATCTGCACATTCTTACCAACAAGAAGTCTCAGGTGGCCTGGAAGTGAAAGAACTAAAGAGATAGATTAGAGACAGTATGACAGAGCGAGTAACTGCAGTGAAAAAAACACTCTGGCTATGTACCGGCCAGCACCAAACTGTGCCGCAAAGGACTAACGGTATTTAGTCATAAACTACACAAACAGAGAGCTTGTCACTTTAAGTAGGGCACTATGCTGAATTCCACACAAGCCAATACATCATTCCCCATGTTAGCTTCTCTGTCATTCCCTTTGCACCCTAACAACGACCCATTTTTGTTGCTAGGAACCGGCAATTTTCATTCAAATAAACGCCAACATGGCTTCAGGAGCATGAAATGATTGTCACAAATATAGTTTAAAGGCAGCCAGGCTTATCCTCAATACATTGAATGCTAAGGGGAAAAAAACCTTGGGACGTTAAAGGATAAAAGAGCAATCTTCTTCAGGTCCACCTAGTTGAATAAGTAATTAAAAGGCTGTCACTTTTATGTGATGCATCAGATTGACCTGAATGACACTAATGGATGTCACACTATTTGCAGATAATAGGGTATATAGACCATAGCAGAGGGTAATGTAATTAATAAAAAAAAAACAGTAAGAGCACATAATGTTCTTCCCCATCAGCCAGCCACAAAAAGAAACACAGATAGTCTAGAGTCTGCATTCATGTCAACAAAAGAGACATACAGAAACTGAAAAAAAAAAAAAAAAAAAAAACACCGAAGGCAGCAGGGATTCGGCTAGAAAAAAAAATAGTACTGGTCAAAGTGACCGGCAGAGGTTTCGTTTTACGGATATTTTGATGATATTCGGATCAAATATCGCCTCTTAATTAGGTAAGTTAAGTTGAGGAAGCAGGCTAGACATAATCAGGCCATATAGAATGCAACATGTTTATTAGCCTAACTTTCAAATAGACGGAAAAAAACATGAACGTCCAATTGGCGTCAATCAACATCAATTGTTTTTTACTATGGTTTCACACACATTCACTTTTTGAAACATTGAGGCACAGATGTACCTAATCCAAATAAATAAACATCTTCAGTTAACTACCAGATCATTCATTTAGTTCATTATTAAATAAGAGTTCTAGCGCTAAAATCTGTTGTTTTTGAAATCAAGCCAAGCGCTCGTGTCCGCTGCTATCACGAGTTGTACAATCTTCATTCGGGCGTGCGTTTCAATCTATCGCCGTTGTGGAGACTCTCTATTCATTCTGGTTAGGGGTGCACGATATTGAGATATCAATAATGAATATTGTGATATCGATATTAATTTCGATAATTTTATACGTAACATGTAAAACTGCACAGGTTATGGGAAAATGCATCAAAAAAGATTAATAAATAAAACAAATTCTTACAACATAGGTTTATTTCAACTGACAGTCATATTGGACTGGTACACCATGAATAAATAAATAATAACCATGTCTACAGAACAGGACATGTTTTACTGGTTGTGTACAAGAGTGTAAAAAGAATGAATAAAAAGCAAGTCTACAGAACACACCTAGCCACTTTATGCGTTTTCTGTGATCGGATAGCTATCTGATCGTGAAAAGACCAGGTGTAAATGCCTTCCGAAATGCTTTTGAGACGGATTTGAATCTGATCGCTCAAACCCCTTTAGGAGGAGGTCTGGGCCTCAAGTGTAAATGCATCTGGTTGTTGAATATTTATTCCTTCCAAAACGCTAGAAATGAGAACGTGTTACAGGTCACATGTCATGTTATAGTCAAGCATCACCGCAGCTGAGCATCTCAAGCCAAAGTGCATATGCACTCCATTAAATCTGCATAAAACGTGGGAATTGAAGATCAGATTTTGATAAATCAGATATTTATCCGATCAGTGAAAACGCATGAAGTTGGCAGGTGGCCTGACTTTTATTCTTGTGTGCTGGTGTGTGCATTGAGCTGGCAAGTGTAAGTGTGTGTGGAGACTGTGTGGTAGTAGAGCAAGGGAGAAGTGAGAGAGGGACGGCAATTAGCTTTGAGTGGCAACTCTACAGTCATATTGAGAAAAACAAAGTGTCTGCCCAGTTCTTTCTGACCACTGTAGGATATCTGTAGCATGAAGAGTTAATTCTCTCCTTGATTTCATGTTTATGGAGGAGAAGAATCAGGAAATGAGTCAGGGGAAATGCAATGGTTCATGTCAGACCGGAAGCATCACAAACATAAATATAGCAAGACTTTTGATATGATATCGGGCAACGTGATATCGCGATAACGATATTGATTCGATATATCGTGCACCCATAATTCCGGTGAAATCACTAAATAAAATGCACACAAACGTGTCCCTGATTGATATAGCCTGTAACCAGTGTTGTGCAAGTTACTTCCAAACTGTAATACATTAGGTATTACTTGTTACTGTTATTTAAAAGTAATTCATTACCTTACAATATTACTGTCCCAGAATTGTAATGCGTTACATTACTCATGTATTACTTTTGAGTTACTTTCACCAAAATAACTAAGTAACTTAACTTTGGGGCTGTAACGATATGCAATATGAAACTGAAATCGCGATTCGCCACACGACTCAGATCCACGAACCTACAGAATCGCGACACACCTCTTCCAACTCCAGCGTTATTCTCCTTACCGTCCAGATCCAATGCTGCCTTATCTTTAAATTAGGCTATTAGTATTATTTGAAGTTAACATTATAAAATACGTAGACCTACACCACAAAACTAGTTGAGGATAAATTATTTAAAATTGGGGAAGTCCAGCATTATGGACATGACATTTGCAGTCAAAACTTGAAATAAAAATTCTCAGAAAATACATGTATTGAAACGTATATGGGCTACTTCCTTAAAGGACTCCAGACATATATCAGTCTATGTTTTATTTTTAATATTAGGGAAAAGACACACATTCATGCGTGACAAAAAAAAATAGGAGGCAAAATATATTTTTTGTAATTTTTGTCTCCATAGAACTTAAAATATTCATTTTATTTTAGTTTTCGTGTTCGTATTTATGAGGAAAAAACAATGTTACAGACGCGACCGCTCTGAACTGGCACTAAAAGACTGCTTTAAAACTTTCACATAGTCTGTTGCCTTTAAGAAGTAAAAGCAGACAATACACTGTAATACAACTGTAATACAAGCCTCACTGAACATAATAGACATAGACATTCACTGAACAAAATATTACTGAAAATTGATTAGTAATGCCTTACACTACTGCGTTACAGCAAAAAGTAATATGTTACTGTAATGTATTACTTTTGTAATGCGTTACTCCCAACACTGCCTGTAACCACTGATGAACATGGCTATTCAGTTTTGATGAGAGAGGGAAAAAAAAAAAAAAAAAAAAACAGTAGCCTACGAGTGAGCAGATTAGAACAATGAGTTGTTCCTGATTCACCATCGTCTGTCGCGTCTGGACTCTGAAAAAAGATTTTAAGGCTAGCCTGTCTGGGCCTGGCCATACTTGAAACGTCTCACTCAGTCGTTTATTGTTTAGATCTATATTACAGCCGTTTTAGGCTTGCAATTTATTTAAAATGCAGGATGTGATGTTGTTAATAACTTTCAAATGGTAATGCCTGTTCCTTTATAACATAGCCAAAGGTTGGTGTATTTTTGCTTTATACAAGTTAGGCTTATTCTCAAATTCATATTGTGTCAGGGGGGCAGGATAACACAATTTTAATCTCACCATTTGACTGGGGAAATTTAAATTTTTGTCGGACATTTCATTTTTTTCCACAGCCACCCTGAAACCAAACCCTGAAAGGCAGTTAGAGAGGAAGAGAGTGGTAGGTTGGTGAAACAGGCAGTGCAGCTCGAGAAGTGCCTCCTGCCACTCTCACTTGCATAAAGCCACGTCAGCGTCCCCAAGGTTACCATCTGCCTCTCAGCAGAGCGAGGCAGCTCTCCACGAAACACACTTAATCACTGAGCAACCTCTTATACACTCATTTCCGGGTCTTTCTCAGAGGAGACTGCTCCTAACAGAGGGGATTTTTCAAAGCGCTGATACACACAAGACTGTCTTACTCATTACAAAAAAACCACAAGTCGTCACGTTCACACCGCAGTCTCGCTCTTTCTGAGGAGCTTTGTTTCAACTAGCCACTGGCACACTGGAATCAAATTCATCAAAAGCTTAAGCAGCTAATGAACTGAAGCATGAAGGAAATGAGAGCATTCAAGGAAGAAAGAATGGATCAGAATATTATAGGGCAGAGCTCCTGTAGTGTTTTTGATGTTGATGGTGGTGTTAATATGCTATATTGCAATGTTTTACATCATAAACTTGGGAACAAATGACATTTCATGAAAATTTGGAGCTATTTATGATGGGGAAAAAAATGTTTTTTGAAATCAGTCTTAAGCCCAAGGTCTCTGAAAATAATGGTGAAGAATTCACTTCCCGGTATAGCTGCCTCCTCATTCCAAGTTCATTTCAGGAGGCAAGTTATTTCTTTGTTATCAGTTTCCAGAGAGAGTAAAATATGTACATATTTAGCACTGCGAGACCTCTGCAGTCAAGCTAGCCACCTCAATACTGCTGCACAAGAACAGACAACCCACATCACTTTGTGTTTACACCAATGGTCAAAGATTTGAAGAAAACAAACATACAGTGCAGCTGCATTTACATATCCCCACATCTTTAACATATATATTCTCACGTATGTGCTTCAATGCAAAAAGTATCCACACAAAGCTAGAAAGACTCATTATCTCACATGAGTTAAAAGAGAATGATCTATTGTGTATCGCGCCAGTGTTATTCCGGTTCTGCACACAGAAATGCAGCCTCACCAGAGGGGGTTAAGTAAGTAGATGAGCCTGAGGTGCAACCTCCCATGACTTATGCACACTTTTCCCGCAATGGAACCATCTTGGCAGGATGCAGATTTACACTGTGCTCCAGCGTACCCAGGCCGCTACGCTACACTGCATGCACAAAGAGAAAAACATGAAAAGCTCAGCAGAGCCGGGTAATGAAAGATTAGATGAAAGATTAGAGGACTAGCTGTACCGTCTCAGATTTACTCAACCTTTACAATCTCTTGATGTCTCCATAACTATATTGGAGAGGATAATAATATGATAGGCATCATCTCCATCATTGACAAGTGAAGCATGGCAGAGAACAATAATCAATCCGGTCACATTGACATCCTCCATCCAAAAGCTATGAAACTCAATGGTGAATGTTTATGGGCTTTAAAGAATAATTACGATGCCACTTTATGTTATTGAAACTTTAGATGTTACATCCTGCAATCTGCTTACCACAAACATGAGCATATGATAATATGATTTTAACAGAGTCTTGGTGACACCAAATGACACAAACAACATTTTATTTCAAATTGACATTTCTACAATAAAACTAAATGGTCTTAAAACAGTATGCACTCCAGATCCTTTAGCAATTCCACACGCATCAAGCCTCATTTGAACATTCAAGAAATGGTACACGGTTACTTTATTTGCATATTTCATCCACACGCTGATTGTACATTGAGAGTCAAATGTTTTATGAATAGCTACAAGTGCTCTCAAGTTCCCCCATTAAGAAGAGGCACATCTCAGAGCTGTACATTTCCTCATGTCTCTACACAGAAAGAGCACATCAACTGCATTCCAGCAAGGGACAAAAACAGCTTTTATCGGTCTTAGCCCCTCTGTGGTTTTGTTTCGTAATGGTCTTGATGGAACATCAAGGCTGATGGTCACTACTTTCCACATCCAAACCCAATAGATATGGGGAGAGTATTGCACTTCAATGTGTATACAGCCCCATTATCAGGCCTGTAATCACACTTTCTTTTTCCCTAATGGAGTTTTGGTCGACTCTGTGAGATTGTTCCTTCTTTCAGGTCGATGGGAATACATCATGCTCATATTCTGGGTGATATTGATCTAGGACTAGTCAATAATGCCTTTTGGGAGATACAACAAACAACAAACCATACCAACACATGCAGGAAACTGATATGTTTGTTGAAAGGGGAGACTCTAGAGGGAGGCCACATCCAAGCCTTTTCATAAATAATTAAATACAAGCATATTCCAAACAGTCAATATGGATAAACTATAAAAAGCGCATCTTAAGTGTGAGCTATTTTCAAATGGCATCCATATTAACAGGATGGCTCTCCGATAAAAAAAAAAATATAGTTAATGCATTGTTATTGAATTATATATTACATTTTTTTATAGCAAACACACAGAAAATCTGAGTAAATCTCAGTACTGGAAATGGAAATTGTGGAAAAAGTGTGTGAAAAATCAAAGCCTGGAGTGCTATAACTACTTTAAACAAGCCATAAGTCATCTACGTTTAGACAGTTTTTTTATCATTTTGCTAGGACGGAAGTTAAGGGGTACAGTTGGTCTGTCCTCATCCATCTGGAGGCTTTGGACCATGTGACAGCACACATGGACCAACTCCTCTCATGATAAGCTGATGTCTTAAATTGGCAAAACTGAATTCATACTGTAATAACTTTATACCAGCAAGTCAAAGGTAAGATAAAAGAAAGGTATTTCAAAAATATATTTCAAGACATGATATTATTAAATTCTGAGTTAAAATCAAGACTCAAAAAAAAAAAAAACACTCTGTTGGGGTTTATATTGCAATGATGACTGGATGACTGTGCATCATCTTTTATTTAACACCATTGAAGAATAATTTGTGAGAAAGTTTCATTTTTGCCAGAAAAATCTCTTGCCTAAACATTTTCAAGGAATCATATTTTCCCATCTGGACTGTGAATTTGTCACCAGGGGGATGCGTTTATCGATTCTTACGCTTAAGTCCAATATTACATATTTATAAAGAGCCAAATCATATGTTGTTACTTACCATAAAACACTACATATTTTAACCTCGTCAAAGTAAATTTGTAATTCAAATGCTTAAAATTGGAATAGATAATGAAACAACCACAATCAATTTAACACAATATGTTTGTAATCCATGGCATTTATTTTACAAAACATGTTTTTTGCCAACCTTGCTACACTTAAAATGTGTTAGGGATGAAGCCAGGTCAACATAAAAACGGCTGGTGCTTATAACTAGTAAATATCAAAGCACAACACCATGTTATTTACAGCCAATATTCTTGTTTAGAGCACAAAAAATTATCGTAAAAAACACTGTAATGTTGCAATTCTCAGCTCAAATAAAGGGAATATAATTTTAATAACTGGCTATGAATATGTCCAGTAATAGCATACATAGTAAGAAAGATTTGTTTGGTGCATACAACAACAGAGAATTATATATCTTGAATATAGGAGTTTAGAGTTCAACTAATGCAACTAGAAAGTCATAACTGGGCTATTATGAGCTAGAAAACATGCATATACACATGAACGCATCATATACAGTTGGCAATGGCTCATATCTGAGTTTAATGTAAAAGTCCATGAATGTGTGTGTGTCTTCTGACATGCAGCGGCCTCATAAATATATAAATATGATTCAAATATTATTCAAAATACGTTAAGGTAGCTATAGTAATAAGTCAAAGGTAAACAGCACACAACATTCTACTGACAATAAGTAACTTTTTATTCTATTTATTCTATTTGTTTCAACTAGCACTCATTTAATATTAATTGAATAATTGCCCGCTCATTTTGAGATCCTTTACGTCTCGTTTTGTATAATGTTTTATTCCAACACACATTACAAGGGTATGCTTCTCTTGCACTATAAAATCCTGTGTTTGCATTTGCCTTGTACTGTGAATTGAATTTAATGTTATCCTTGTAACCGACAAGACTGTGCAAACATGCTTTAGTGTTTTTCGACCCTAACCAAAATACACAATGAATGTCTCTCTCTAACAAGTCTATTCTCACTCACGTCAGCATGGGCACAACTGTAAACAAACCGCATGCAACATAACACGTTTTTATTTCTCTTTGAAATATTGTAGCCTTGTCCATGCTGTGAGCCTCATCATATTCCACAGATGTCATGACACCACTCACAGATATCATGATGTTTCCGTCCACCACACATAAAAAAAATCCTGAATCCAATCCACTCTGTTGCAAGTATTTACACTGATGTCGCTGAACTGATAGTAATACACATGAATAAATATATATATATATATATATATATATATATATATGAAGAGTTCAGATGCAAAAGCCTCTAAATGCCATTTGAAATTTTCTTCTTGAATGATGATTTTTATCAAACTTGTATATTAAGGTATATAATCGGGTAAAAGATTTTCCTCTTTGTTCTAGAACATTTGATGGTTTGCGTTGATTATCTTTCAATTGATTATGAAATTGTAATAATATATGAAGAGTTCAGATGCAAAAGCCTCTAAGTGCCATTTGAAATTTTCTTCTAGAATGATCATTTTTATCAAGCTTGTATATTTAAGTTCAGTAATTTCACTTAAATTGCAATGAGGATTACCTATTAATTGTCATTTAAATGAAATTACTGAACTTGAATATATAAGCTTGATAAAAATTATCATTTTAGAAGAAAATTTCAAATGGCATTTAGAGGCTTTTGCATCTGAACTCTTCATATATACCTGACATAATAAATTGTTATATTTGATTTTTCTAACGGACTTTGACTTTGTTTTCATTTAAGTTAAAAGTAGAAGTCAAACATTCACATACGTATATTTAATGATGCACTGTGACAAAAGTCACAATTTAGCCCTGTTGGTAATGTAGGCCCCTGTGTCTGTTTGGTTTATATTCTTTTTATAAGTGTTTGTTTCTCATTATTTGGTAACTTTTTTTTCTAGTCTGAGGTCCACATTAGACTGTTTAAAAAAACACCAAGAGATTTATTTCTTTATTTGGGATTTACATAAATCATTAGTTTTATCCTCATTTGCAAAACTTACCTTCTGGGTTCATGTCTGCAGCATGGTTTCCGGGGGTGTCTAAGAGGACTTGCGGCCTTCCTGTTCCTCATTTTATGCCATCCCAAAGAATTCTGGGTAGTGTAGGCATAGTCCATTTCTCAATGGGAGCAGGGGGTTATTGTTTCATGTTTTATTGTGTTTATGTTAATTGTATGTAGAAATGTATTTGTTTATTATTTGTATTATTTCCCTTGTATAATTTTAGGTTGATGTATTTTTATTGTTTTCATTTTCAGTATAGTTATGTATTATGTATGTTAACATTATTTAAAATCCCTACTACTGTAAAATGGTTGACCCTTTCAGTATAAAGGAATGTATGTTTGTCTGTGAAAGCAGGTCTGGTGAGGGACCTCTGAGGAGGGTCAACTTGAGTGGGTTTTGTTTATGTTATTTTTTTTGTTTTATTTGATATTCTTTATTTGGAAGTCAATAAAGATTTCACTGACTGCACGCAGTGTCTCCTGCCTTTGCTCTGGTCTTCACATGCACAGATATCATTGAAAAACCTTTTCATTTATGGCGTCAGATGAAATAACGAGTTAATAGGCTACATAAGATAAAATGTATTGCATTTAATTAAAAATCCCTTTGCCATGAGAAAAAATGGAACACGCGTGAGACCTTTACCTCTAATCGAATATCGCCATTGGATCGAATTAGATGGCCTTACAATACTTACTTGACACTTGAACAGTTGCTATATCATAATCCTGAGAGAATACGCTAAACAGCATTAAAGATGAAAAAATAAATGCTTTTTTGACAGCAAACACTTGAGATGGGTTTGATGCACACAGGAATAAAAAAGTACCCCATGTGTAAAATGAAATACTCTGCTGTATATTTAATGCTGTGGGCCTAATTTTCTGATGGAGGTCCTGTTCAGATACATGGCATCACGGATTCAGTCAAACACCAACATGTAAAAAAATCAAAACCTGACAACCTCTGCAAGAAATCTTATAATGGGCCATGTTTGGATCTTCCAACAGGACAATGGTCCAAAAACAAACATCAAAACAAAAATGGGTCACTGAGCCCAAAACCTGAGGACATATGAAGAGTTCAGATGCAAAAGCCTCTAAATGCCATTTGAAATTTTCTTCTATAATGATGATTTTTATCAAACTTGTATATTTAAGTTCAGTAATTTCACTTAAATAACAATTAATAGGCAATTATCATTGCCATTTAAGTGAAATCACTGAACTTAAATATACAAGCTTGATAAAAATTATCATTCTAGAAGAAAATTTCAAATGGCACTTAGAGGCTTTTGTATCTGAACTCTTCATATATATATATATATATATATATATATATATATATTAAGTATATGTATTATTTATTTATTTAGAAGAACTAAAAACGCAGCAGAAGAGGAGCAAAACAAATTTTTACATTGACAAACATGTGGATCAGAGCTTCTAATTAAACGAAGAACAGTTATTTTATAAACGGTAGGGTGAACCATTATGGAAAATAATCTAATTGCGATTTTTTTTAACCAATATTGTGATTGTGATTTAATATATGATTACTTACATTCTTTACCTTTATTAGTCGCCAAAGACAAGAAATAAATCACTGCACAGGATGGGAATCTTTGGGCAACTCATGATCCGATCTACTTTTTTTTCGTATTAATTAATCTTAATAACACTTAAAATATGTAATTAATTACATGTGTAAAAATATATTTTAAATATATATATATACATTAAATTAAACCAATTTCTGTCAGGTCCATTAAGTCAAGAACACACATGACAATAAATGATTAGGAAATTGTATTGAATAAATTGCGATTCAAGTTGATAATTAAAATTTGGCCGTATGGCTCTGTTCAGGGAGTCCTCTGACCTTTCATGAGCACCATGCAGAGAGTCAGAGGACAGCATTGGGAGAGCAGAACTATTCCCCCATATGAACAGAGCAGCAACTATGACAGAAAACAAATGCCACGTTATACAGTGCACGAGGAGGAGGAGCTGGGGAGGAGGTGGGTTTCAGAGATCGAGCAGTTAGGAGCGAACTGAATCTGCTTAAAATAGGGTGCCCTGATTTGAGCGTAGTCATTAGCAGTGAGAGTAGATGAACAGCAGATGCGCTGATGCAGCTCAGCTGAGCGATCGCTGATTAGATCGTGTAGGCCGATAACGTAGCAGCATCTTGACTACCCTCAATTACAGGTTAAGAATTTCAAATAGGCTATATAAACAAATATAGCTTCAAAATATAAAAGCTAGTAAATAAAGAGGAACAAAAAAGCATTACAAGCAATAAACAAAGAGTACTTTCAGTATTTAAAAGTAGGCTGTCTGACTGTTTTTGTTCACTCAATGTTCTGAGTGATTTTCCCCACCTCAGTTTAAGCAGCATTCACACTAATGCACATATCTCTTTTGAAATTGTAAATGTGGTTTGTCCTGTTGTTTTAAGACATGACCGTGTTAACATTAATTTTGCGTCATTAAAGCATTTTGAGATGCAAATTTAACCAATGAGTCGCTCAAACCCGCATGCACGAGCGCTCTTCACAAAGTACATGCAGGTAATTTAAAATGAAAGCAGCCTTCTCAGTGATTTTCATATTTTTAATATATAAGCGAACTACATTCAAAAAGACATTTGTAAGGAAAATTCTGGCGGGCAAGACCGCGCACTGCAACAGTAACCCTGAACTTTATGAAATATTATGTTTCGGAAGGTTCGAGCAGTGTTGTGTGTGTGTGTGAGAGAGAGAGAGAGAGAGAGAGAGAGAGAGAGAGAGAGAGAGAGAGAGAGAGAGGAGAAAGAAAGAAAGAAAAGAAAGAAAGAAAGAAAGAAAGAAAGAAAGAAAGAAAGAAAGAAAGAAAGAAAGAAAGAAAGAAAGAAAGAAAGAAAGAAAGAAAGAAATTAGAAGCAGATCCAGAATGTTTGGAGAGAGAATAAACACAATATCACATAAACGGTTCTTTTCTATATGCCAGACCTATTTGCGTAGCGTGCCAAGAGTGCTTGATCTTGCAGACTGCTTTTCTCTCGCGTGTCACGTGACCAATGTAATCGCAGCTTTTGCGGTTACAAAATCGCCCTAATAAACGGGTTGTCAAACTGACAAATAACACGAAAATTGAAATAACAGAGTACATCGCTTGAGAGTCAAAGCTGGTGGAAACTCGGGCCTGTTAGCCACACATCTCTAACAAGAATAAAGCATTTCCAACACCAACCTCACAGTCTGTGCAGCAAATTTTATACAAGCGCTTTGCCTTGTGCCGATAAAACACTTTGAAATCCCAAACCACAAACAATGCCTGGAGAAGGGGAAGAATGCCACTTGCCTTTGAGCCAGTTCCTCTCTCTCCTCTATTCCAGTGAAACAACACAAAGACAAGCTGAGGCTCTCTCATCCTAGCGGGTGACTCATTCCCTACTGAACAGTTCGAATCACTTGCTACAGATGACCCCATTATGAGCATTGTATTTAGAGACTCAAATTAATAAGACAGCATGCCAAGAGAAAACAGTAATTGACTGTTTGAACGTGTAAGGTGCATAATCATCTTCAGTAAACAAAAAACAGAGGGACTGTAATGTGCAGCACGAAACTGTTCCAACTGTGGCCATTCGTTCAAACCAGCATCCCACCGCCTCAGGCCTTCATCTGTCTCTGATGCGCTGAGCCTTTATTGACAAATAAAGTGACAGGGCTCAGAGTGTCTCAGCATTTAAAAGTTAATGTGTGGGAAAATTAAATGGATTACCAAATCAAGGTTGGTGTAAATCACATTCTGTTTCCGCCTCATTGGAGTCTCCCTGGAGGAGACCAGCCTCAAATGAAGACTTTCTTATGGGTGCAAAACACTACTCTGTCAACACCAGACAAGAAGCAGAGCATAAACTGCAATCGCACAGCGCCATACCTCCAACCCTGAAGTCCAACGCGAGAGGGCATTCAATTATGTAGTTGATCTGTCTCCAGGGCAGCTGTATGATGCACTACTGTGCACCATCTTTCCACCCGATGGCTCATTTAGAGACATTGAGAAGGATTGGCTCGAGAACAAGACTGATTCTCTTTTGTGCATCTTGCCATTTGTTATTCTAATCCATTTAACACAGTCTTGGGTTATATAATATGTTATTAAATCACCATTATAGACCTTCACATTTCTGTATGAAGCCTATAATGCACAACATGTTTACATCACTGCAATTACATTTATTTACTGTTACCTCTTCTCCCTAACATTGCCTTATATCTGCCATTTGCCATATTAAAATATATGCTAGTTTTACAAATATATAGGCTATTAAAAATTTTAAATATTACAAAAATGTATTATTTAAAAATACAACACAATACTTAACGTAATATACTGTTTGTGGTCTATTACAATCTATTTCAAATAAATGCTGCTCTCAACTGTTTTCAACATTGATAAGAAGAAATGTTTCTTTAGCACCAAATCAGCTTATTACATAGATTTCTGGGGATCATGTGACACTGAAGACTGGAGTATTTATTTTTAAAAATGTATTTACAATAATAAATGATTTGATATGAAGAGTTCAGATGCAAAAGCCTCTAAATGCCATTTGAAATTTTCTTTTAAAATGACCATTTTTATCAAGCTTGTATATTTAAGTTCAGTAATTTCACTTAAATGACAGTTAATAGGTAATCCTCATTGCAATTTAAGTGAAATTACTGAACTTAAATATACAAGCTTGATAAAAATGATCATTTTAGAAGAAAATTTCAAATGGCACTTAGAGGCTTTTGCATCTGAACTCTTCATATATAACAATTTTACTGTATTTGTGATCAAATAAATGCAGCTTGGTGAGACATTTAAAATATTACAAAAATATCTTGAACGATAGTATATAAATGTGGTAAATGAAAACTTGTAATATAAAAAAAAGATTTGGATCCCTCAAAAAGGAAAAGGGCAGTGGTCATCAAAGTCAGTGGAAACCGTAAGCTACTCAATCGTGCTGAAAGCATCCGTCCGGCACATTACCCGTCGCCCACTCGCAGACTCAGCTATAGTTCTATCTCATTCAGTCCGACACCCACAGACACCCTGGAGCTGAAATCTGACGTTCAGACACACATTTCCATTGGCCGTTTAACGGAAAGGAGCTTTCAAGGTCAAGCTAACTTGAATTTATCACTAAATTTAGTGAATAAGGTTTCAGATGTGCTTAGACAAAAGATGTCGATCAGCAGATGCATCATATTAAGCATAAAGCCAGCTGGCCAATCCTTTTTTTTTTCTTCCTATAGAGCATTTCAAAATGTTTGTAAACAATAGGCATCGAGATGGCAGACGACTTCCGGGTGGCAGAACGCAAGCGGCTTCTATTGACTAACTGAAGAGATCCAGCATGGCTACTGTAACAGTTACATAGTTAAACACATTGTTGTTGATCAAAGTTGAATCGCTTATGAAAACGTCTTGTGTTTGGGGTTGCGCTGCCAGATTTACAGCAAAAGGTGTAGGGGTTGTATCGATTTATTGTGGGTGAGGAGGTTATAGCGGGTGAACGTTGTGTTAATGATGTCCTAAATTATATGATTCATCCAATTTTAACATTTCTGCTGCCAACCCCTTCAACTCTGGTTGTTGTATTCTCAAAACGGTCCATCTACAAAATCATAGCAGAGCATTTATCTTCAGCCGGGACAATCATTCGAGACTAATATTAGTAAACTTGTCTCTTTTGAAGATCAGACTCATTGCCAGTCACTGCTGAAGTAAAAGAGGGCTGCCCACTCTCACGCATTGACCGTGAGACTCACACAACTGTCACTTTTCACACGCCTCACACCACACATCCATTTTCTCACGCAACTTACCGAAATGTATATTCCTCATATATAATATCGACCAATCAGTGTTTTTCAACCGTGCAAACAGGTTAATATAACAGCTGGAGAACAATTGTCAAATAACATTTACCTAAGGAAAGCCATTTAATGACCATGTTAGGCTATATAGCACGTTATTTTGGCAAGAAAATTAGCTAGAGAGTATTTAAATAATTATGTGTAGGCCTACTATATTACATATTTATTATATTTTTTACTTATATCATTAAAAACAGTTGCTATTATGATTAAAAAAATGCATTATATTAAAAAATTATTACATTTTTACATTTGACGGAAGGTGGCTCTCCCTTCCAAGCAATTTACTAGCGTTACAATAGGAACACTTCGGCTTTTGCCACAAGGAAGAACGTCTATTACTGTTGTGACATCATGGTGAATTGTCGTATAGGTGAGTGACTTAGTGTAGCCAGTGACAATGATGCCATGCCATTAACCACTGGTGTGTTGCCCTAATAGCTTTTGATGGGAGTGGACAAGCCTCATGAATTTTTTGATTGAGTCGAGGGTGGGTGTGCAGATCAAGTGTGAGTGCAAGAGCGCAAGACAACATTATACAGGTATCCTTTCAATTGGCCTGTTTTCACAGCAAGAGGGCATTGAGTGCACTGCCTACAGAGTAAAAGACGCCATGGTGTGAGGACACAGTAAGAGAACGAGGGAGGCCTGAATAATCAAGGACAGCTCGTCCTTTAAAGAGCAATCATCAGAACAGGGTGTGAACACTTCTTTTATGACATGCTGAGCACATCAAAATGTGAATAAAGCTTTTTTTCATGCCAATTGAAGGCAATTGCAGAAACACAGTGCTTAGTTCTGAACTTGTCAACTGAACTTGAAATTTTTCGATATTAATTTTTCTTATGGTAATTGTTACAACTCTGTTACTATAATCTGGGTCATTTTTAAATACAGTTTAAAATGCTAACACTATTATGGACTCTCTCTTATAATGGACAAAATGGTAATTTAAATCAATAGTTTTAGGGAAAATATGTCACATTGAACATCAGTTTAATAGTGTAGTTGGATCAGTCATTATTAAAAAAAAAAAAAAAAAACGCTATACACCAAGTTTGTTGGAAAATGCCGGCTCTTACTGACATGATTCTCAAGTTCATAAAACATGAGTCAATGAACAATGTCTGCATGAACAAGTAATTATTCCAACAATAACTGTGAATAACACCTATAACCAGAATGACGTGACTTCATAACACTGGAAATAATTATTTCTATTTAACTATTTAAAGGGTTAGTTCACCCCAAAATTAAAATTCTGTCAGTAATTACTCACTATGTTGTTCCAACACCAAGACTTTTTGGAATACAAATGAATATATTTTTGATGAAATCTGAGAGCTGGATCACTCCTCATAGGCTTCTAAGGGATTGAAACTTGACAGTCCAGAAAAGAAGTCTATGGAGGAGTGAGACAGCTCTCAGATTTCATCAAAAAATATCTTAATTTGTGTTCCGAAAATGAACAAAATTCTTACAGGGTTGAAACAACAGACAGAATGAGTCCAATCACGGCACAAATTCATCCATCAAATCTTAAATAACCAAGAGCAGCTTTGAATGCTTGTTTTTAACTGAGAATGTATTTAGGTCACGAATAGACCACAAAACTCACAGGAGCAGCTTTTGGTGGAAGGTATTGAATGGATCTAAAATCTTCAAATGAGACAAAGCTCATATCTCCCAGAACTCCACATGAAACAATGCAATGCATGCAAGATACGCATGAAAAATGTAAGACTGTCAGTTCAGTTATCCCTCCTGTTCATCAATGAGCGTGTGAACATAACCATATTTAGGAGTCTAAAACAAAACAAACCACCAACCGTATTCTGCCCCAGTATGAGCGTAGTGATATACCAGTTGGCGCCAAACACAAAATGTAAGCCCAATGAATGTCAGCTGATTTTAAAAAAGCAATTATATTTTTAATGCACCATTATGAGCAATGCATTTTGACAATGTTATATTGCTGAATTTTTCTTTCTCTTTCTAAAATCTCTTCTCTGGAGCTGGAGAATAAGAGCCACAAAGGCAATTACAGGACAATTCTGGAAGCTGGACCGTCTCATCTTACTTCCACCCTTACATATTACGGAGTAATTAATTATATAGCAATCATCGTTTCCCAATCAGCTGTAAAAGGATTTCAGTCTTTATGTCACTTTCTAAGGACAGATGGCGATAACTTTGCCATTCTCAATCATAAATCCAATCTAAGTTTGCTAAGTAATGGCATCCATATTTATTGAAAGCCTATATCTCAAATCAAAGACCAATAAAGCCTGTAAATCTTCTAAAGTACATCAGGGAAGCGAATGAAGTCTTCCTCCAGTCACACTCAAAGGCTGTCTCTCTTGCTCACAAATCTGTCAACTGCACATCATCTTGCTTGCGCTTGATAACGCAAACTTGTTTTAACTTCGGGCGTGAGCAAGACAGCGGATATCCAAATTACTTCTAAGCACAGGAAAGAGAAAAGGGAAAACTTACTAAGAACATTTCCATGCAACACACAGCTAGAGTAATCTTAAAGGTGCATTGTGGTGTCAGGGTCTATGCAGATTCAGAACCTTATGCCCTTCTTATTAAAACCCCACCAACATTTCCTCCCTTCATTAATTTCACTGTGCTGATGAGAAATTGAGGCAGAGCGGTAACAAATTGCTTTAGTGCTACGAAGAGAACACCCCCTGGAAAGAGAAGAGCACAAGTTGCCTCTAATTAATATGCTCCCTTGTTTTAAAATGAGGAGACATAATTAAAACCATTTAGTTTAATTTAAAATGTTCTACTTTTGCCTCGAAATAGCAAAGAAAAAAAATGCTGAATAAAATTTCCACCAAAGAACTGCAAGAGAAGGGAGTTGCTTTAAATAATTCGATAATGGAAAGATGCTGGGTTCAATATAGTTTAACCTCAAATCAACAACAACAACAACAACAACAAAATCCTGCATTCTCATTTAAAAAAAAAGTTAAAGTGAGGCACTTGGAAGCTACAATGGAAGATTTAAAAGAAGAAATGTGAAGCTTATTAATATTATATAACCACTCAGATTCTTCTGATAAAAATCAAGCGTAGGGTCAGTTCTGGCAGGTCACGTTAGTCAAGGTCTCATCAGATGACACACGTCTACCAATAGGAATACGACCCCTATGACTGTATGTACGTATAAGCTCCTTCAGTATTACCAGCAGCTCTCAAGTTTCTCGGGAGCTAATGACACTCTTCCATCCCCAGCTCCTCCTCTCGCCCAGTCAGGATTTGGCATTCTGATACCCCTTGAATCAGAATAAATTGAATGATGTTTCACTTAAAATCTTGAATTAATAATACAGTATTTGCATACATTCATGTTGGTTCTGTTCTGTTTACCCTAAGGGGGGTTAATGCTGATCTCCCTGCTCTTATCCATAGGCTGTATGAATACACAGGGAGTTATTGCACATTACAGAACCATTCCGCCAATCCTAAACTATGTTAATTGCCAATGGTTTATTACATAAGTTGTAAGCCAGTTTAATCATCAATTTACTGTCTTTTTTTTAAGTGTTAATCAAACATGGCAACAAAGTTGTAAAATTTAATATCACGGTAACAGTGTACAACAAGGCTTCATTTGTTAACATTAGATAACTTGAAGAATACTCCTAAACCATTTATCAATCAAATTAAAGATTAGCAAGCAATTGTATCACACTAAACACATTGTTAATATCTTGTGGCTATATTATTGGAATCATAATAACTATTTTAATGTTTATGGATTTACCCATTTGATAGAAGTGCCTCACTGTAACCAAGAATTTTGCTCTTTTTTTTTAAGAGGGACAAGTGGAAATAGATTTTTCAGCAATAAATATAAAAATACTGTGGATAAATGATTATCACAGCTGCAGGCAAGTTTATTCCTCAAGAGCACGTCATACAGAAGCACACTAATAACACACTTCCATCTGTCATTCACCTCCTCTCTACATATGCATCCAATTTATGGCCCCATACTTCTATTCAAGAAATATGCACTTATCACATGCAGAGGGATTGCCAAAAGCAAAACGTGCAGTTAAACCTTCAGGTCCACGAGACCTCAAAAGGTGTGATGCATATTTTTGAGATTACTTAAAGCTACACTGTGTAACTATTTTAGTTTATTCTTAGCTAAAAACACTTAGTTCTTTCAAAAATATATGTGCTCATTAATGTATATTTACTTCATTCAAGTAATAAAGTATTCACTTGAGTGTATAATATGCCATTGAAAATACATACGGGTAAGGGGTTCTAATGTCGGTCGCCATGTTGCCCCTCCATCTTGAAAGTACATTAGCCAAAGAGGTACATACCCGTTAATTCAAGCTTCGCCTTTCGCGTTTACGTTTGAGTTAACACTCATGGACGAGATCGAACTGGAACCCATGTTAATCTTGGACTACAATGGCCACCGTAGGAGTTAAAACGAAATTGGAATTGAGAGGAACAGAAACTAATATTCACTGGATGGTCATATACCTTTTCACCGCTAGATGGGGGTAAAAATCACACAGAAAAAAAAATCAATGTAATCATCAGTCCTGGTGTTCCAACTTTAAAGCTATTTAAAAAATACAATGCATAGCAATTACAGGGAAAGTAGTTTTGATTGGTCCCTTTTTTTAAAAAAAAGACAAGAGACACTGTTGAAACACACTTGAAACACATTTTCGGGCACTCTAGACTAGCCTAAACTTCTTGTTTAACTACTGCGCTGTTACCGGTAGGCGTAGCCTCCTAGGGCAGCGAAGCAAGTGCATTCTGGGAGTTGTTGTCTTTCATCCACATAAGCCAAAAATACATTTTCTGGCTTTTCTCAGTCTAGATTTCTTGATGATTTCTTTCTTGAATGATGCTAGATTTCTTGAATGATTTCTTCTACATAAATTACCCATTTTAAATACACATTCATCTTTCCAGAGGGCACGCTCGCTCTAGATTCCAGGAGATTTTAACTAATTTGTGTGCATCAGGGAGCCGCTATCAATATGCGGGAGACTCCCGGAACTTCCGCGAGACTTAGGATGTCTGCAAACTGTGGGTTTTTTGAAGCGCAAACGTTGTCAACATTACTCTCTGGAAATCCAAAAAACTTCCACACCTGCGACTTCAATGAAAGAGGAGGGGGTTCAAGTTCTGTCGATGGGTCTCCGGCATCTGCAGTTGCCATGCTATCTTTTGAATGGCTGTAGCTAAATTGGAGGAGGTTGACCATACTCGCAGCACTTCAAAATATGTTTGGGGTTTTTTCGCTTGGCAAGCCGAGCGGACGTGATAGGGGCGTGGCAGCATCGATGATTCCATTTTTTTATTCGTTATTCGAGATTGTGAATTAATTTCGATCGATATTGATTTAAAATAGAATTCCTTCCTAAGTCTGCCATCTTCTTTCCTGCTTGGTTGTCAAAGTACTCCTAGATAAAACTCAAATTCTCCCAGACAAGCATCACCGAAACAAGTAAAGCAATTCAAGCAGATGTGACAAGTTCTTAGGCCTCCCTAAAAAAAGAGGAACGTACAAGAGCACGTACAGATCTTTCTCAATGAAACAGGATTCGCTCCCTCAAGCTTCATAAAGGTACAAGCGATGAAAACCTGCTTTGATGACAACAAAGCACGATTCATCAACAATAGAGTATGACAAGAGCTTAGCACGACACTTCACAAAACCCAACTCTCCCAAAGGAGTGATGGAGCTTCAGCCTTGCCTGGTGCCACACAAAACACACACCTCCTGCAGTGGAAAACCATAAGCTAGAAGTCAAAAGCACGAGGACCAACAAATCTACGTCTGTGGAGAAAGAAAAACCCAAATACACAGAAATCTGCTCATGTTCTGTGAGCAAGACTTAGACTCTGCAGTCAGACGTCTTCTTTATCCTGGTCTATCAGCCCCAGCCAGCTCACCCACAGACCACCCACAGTGCGTTTACTGACCGTCTGGATGCATATACCACAGAAAACATGCAGAGAGCTGGCTGAAATCTGCAGTTCTCATCTGACTGGCTGGTGTTATGCAGGGGTGTATCATTCTGCCTGGAAACACATTATGTTCATAAGGTACCGGGTTTATACGAGTGGTTTTAATGCACATTCGAATGCAAAAAAACATGAATTTGAATTTGTGTGTCGAGGTGTGCGAGACATGATAACGTAAATGACACAGTTTGTTTTTGTTGGCTTATACGGTATACAGCAGGTGCGACTGCGCTGTTAATTTGAAAAATGGCGGGGAAAAGCTACCTGCTGACAAAAACCCTCTTAGTTGGTGGCAAAAATCATGCGATATTATCCAAAGACATATCAGTCACACCTGAGCGCGTGTTTTCATCAGCTGGAAACATTGTCAACAAAAAAAACACTCAGCACTCACTGGAGATCAAGTTGAGTGTGTAGTGAGTAGAAGTGGATTGATTCAGAATCATAGTTTGCTATATTGTGTTCATGTAGTAAATTATGCTGTATGTTGAACCGTGTTTTCTCAGTTTACTGATGCACTTTCAGTTTTCTGCACTTTTGTTACCTAATTTTTCTTGGATGCACATTTAGGAAATTATATTTTATTTAAGAACAATTGTTTGAAAAGTTAATGCACTTTTAAAATTTAATTTAATTTAATTTCAATAAAAGATGCAAGCTTAATTTGGTATCTATTTTCTATTTAGCACTCGCTTGCACCCTCTTGCTGGCATAGGAGACAATACAGTCCTTTTTCCCTTTAACCTTAAGTAACACCATGTAAAAGTGAATTTTGCATAATTGATCCCCATTAAAATAGTGATATGCAGCTTTTAGAAGTAAATATAGGGTAAAAAAGTGTACCTAGCGACAAGCTATGCCAATTTTTCTTACAGTAGAAGACAATTATCTGATTCTATGTGAAAAAAAGGGCCAGTGAGTTCATGAAGGCCAGCAGGAAGCAGTTAGAGTTAGCAAGTTGTGGTGTGATGTCAGGTTTAATTAGCCAACAGGGCCTGAGGACTCATTACTCACCGAGCAGAGGATAGGAGACTCAGAGGGAGAGCTGTTTACCACACATCCTCCTCTCTGGTTCCTGCAGCATCACCACAGGGTCTTGACAAAGGGAACAAAACCACCAATGACCCCCTTTAGAAATTCAAACCATTTCAAAACACAAGGAACAATTATGTGCATCTACTGTTGGGTGTGAGCAAGTCAAACACAGGTCAGCGATGTTTGGAGTCATGCGTGCAATAGAGAGAGAGAGAGAGAGAGAGAGAGAGAGAGAGGAAAATGGGTTTCACTCACTTCTTTTCATCCTATCACCCTTCACATTTTCCAAAGCCTAAGCTCTTATTAGTCTGATATCGAACTGACCGTGGTTCGAGAACTGACATGTTTGCTTGACAGTGTTCGATCGATACCGTTTGCCTTGATATGTGTGAACACCGACGTTGCAATTACAGAGCCACTTCAGTGATCCAGATGTGGTTCTTTTGACACCAGTTTATGTCTGATGAAGCGTTACACATGGTGAGAAACTATTAAATTTGCTTAGGAGCATTTTCTGGTGTGCGGACTTATTGTTTTCTTTTGACATAAATCATTCAGGATTTCGCTGATGTGAGACCAGTCTGTTCGGATTGTTTAAAAGGATTAAATTGTGATTTTAACAGTAAAAGACTGTAAAAATGCTACAGCTGCAAAACTGTTAATTGGTTAACAGAAAGTTTCTGCACTTTATACGGTAAATAACTGTGATATAATTTTACAGTAAAATACTGTTAAATTTACAGTTTTTGAAAGTGAAAAAGAACAAATCGTTGTATATTTTACAGTGAAAAACCGTAAATTGACATTCCCACAATTTCCTGTGTGACACTTCACATTTGATGTATTTTTGTTGAAATAACTATTATTCCTCATAGTTTTATTGTTTTTTTCTAATCAGTTATGTACATTAGGGTTTTATGTTACATTTAATATTGTTAAATTAATGTTTATTGCATTTTTTAATTTCATGTGTGTTATGATGGTGTTTAATGTTTGTGTGAATGAAACTGTGCAGCTTCTTTATAAGTATTACTTAAATAAGTAATCACTTATGATGAGCTGTGATTGCTCAAGTAACTCTCATCACTGCTGTGATTATTGATGGTTGTCAGTGTATTACAATGGTCTAAAACTGATATCAATAAGTTGTTAAATCAACATTTTATCAGAAAATAAAATACGGTTTATTACTGTAAATTTTAAGTTAAGTCTGTAAAACCATTAACGTTCCTACCGTATTTTTAACGGTAAAGTTCTGGCAACCGCAGCTGCCGTTTTTTTACCGTAAAATTTACGGTTTATTTTTTACAGTCGGTCGCCGATATAGTATCGGCCAATGTGGTCAATTTTACACATCTGTATCGTTCCAATTTCAAAATAGGGCCGATGTGAACAAGCCGATAATCATTCCTGTGTATTTGATGTGTGTAGATGTGAGTGTGGGGGCGGGGATGTTTGTTTTTGCACAAGCACATACATTACAAGCGCAAGTCCAGTCAGTTAAAACATCAAGCACAAGAAGACTGCAACTTGCACACTGTTTTGTCCCGTCAAAGCCTTATTTGACCGGTGAGTGATGTAGATGAGTGATAGATGACTGACTGCTGTGCTCGTTTAACTGAGAGAACGCGCAGAGAGAGTGAAAGCCCCGGTCGCGCGCACACTCTCACCGGCTTCAAACTGTCTTGCTCTCCCTCCCTCTCGCATATGAATGAACTGAGTTGAATGAATATCTTTGAGAATACACAAAAGTAAAAGGATCGATAGACCAAAGTTTTTTGTTTTTTTCTGAACTACCACGGTTGTGAAATGTGCTAAAATAACGTTGCCTTATCTTCTCTGAAAAGCTTTCCACACATTCAGATGACAAATCACACTTTCAATAAACAACAAAAAAATCTATCTAGTGATGAAATGTTTTCTGTGTTTTCTAGGACATGTCCTAAACTACCTGGATAATCACACAACCTGTATGGCATTGGCAAGCCATTTTAGCTTAAATTGTACCCAGCCTTACTCGTCGTAATTACATTTTTACTAGTAAGAATTCAATTAGAGAGCTTTACAATTCAATTATTACTAGTAATTACAATTAGAGAGCTCTATGAATTTTTACTAGTTATATGTCTCCATTGACTTCCATTCATTTTTAATTACAGAGCTCTCTAATTGAATTAGTAAGAATTACAATTATGACAAGTAACAATTACAGGGCCCTCTGATTGATTTTTTACTAGTAAAAAAACAAATTTAAGGTATGTATAATTGCAGAGCTCTGTAATTGAAATAGAGCTCTGCAATTGCATTCTTACAATTGCAATTGAGAGCTCACTAATTGGAATTCTTTCTGTCAAAAATGCAATTGCAGAGCTCTTTAACTGCATTCTTACTAACAAATGAAATAGAGAGCTTTCAAGTTGAATTACAGAGCTCTGCAATTGAGTTGTTACTAGTAACTAATGTGACTAGTAACTAACTAGTAACTTTGTACTTGTGTATCTAAATATCAGGTCAGGAGTTCTGAAGCGCCGATAAGAGTAAATGCGTCTGCTCGCGCTGCACTGGCCCGTATGGATTTTGGGCCGAGCGGATAAACAGTCCGTGAGGCGCACGCCTTCAAATGAGTTTCGTTATGCTTTTTCCACATAAACATTATCGAACATCGACCTCGATATTGATATTGAGTATTGACGATATTGACTCGAACTTGATTTTGTCAAGAAAAATTATATCGCGATAATGAATTAAAGGGTTAGTTCACCCAAAAATGAAAATTAAGTCATTAATTACTCACCCCCATGCTGTACCAACCCCGTAAGACCTTCGTTCGTCTTCGGAACACAAATAAAGATATTTTTGATTAAATTTGAGAGCTGTATAACTACCACATTGGCTCCTAAAGGACTGCCTCTTGACGGCCCAGAAAGTCAATGAAGAAAATGTTTAAATATCCCAAGTGACTACCGTGGCTCAACTATATGTTTATCAAGCGACGCGAATACTTTTTGTGCGAAAAAACAAACAAAAATAACGAGTTTATTCGACTATTTCTTTTCTTCATTGTAGGCCAGAACGAGACTTCCTTAGATTTCCACGACGCATGCGCGAGATTTGCGATCTGCTCACATCAGCTTACACCACTTCAGATCGCAATTCTCGCGCATGCGTCGTGGAAATCTAAGGAAGTCTCGTTCTGGCCTACAATGAAGAAAAGAAATAGTCGAATAAACTCGTTATTTTTGTTTGTTTTTTCGCACAAAAAGTATTCGCGTCGCTTGATAAACATATAGTTGAGCCACGGTAGTCACTTGGGATATTTAAACATTTTCTTCATTGACTTTCTGGGCCGTCAAGAGGCAGTCCTTTAGGAGCCAATGTGGTAGTTATACAGCTCTCAAATTTAATCAAAAATATCTTTATTTGTGTTCCGAAGACGAACGAAGGTCTTACGGGGTTGGTACAGCATGGGGGTGAGTAATTAATGACTTAATTTTCATTTTTGGGTGAACTAACCCTTTAACTATCATATCAATTTGACGTGGCTAAATGTAATTTATGACCTTGTGTGAAAAATCCGGACATTTTTATGACTTTTATGGCCTACAAATCGTATTATTAAAGTTAATGACTTACATACATCAATAGTCTTTCCCCCTGAAATTTAGAAATCTAAATTGGTGAACTTAGAAGAAATCTCCAGATGCAAACACATGGAGGATAGTAGGATTAAAACAAACTCCATCTAAATGTGGATTTTGAAGGTTTTATTGGTGATGATGATACAGTCCTCCCTCAAATGTGAAATTAAGTCCATGTCACCATCAGGTGTATCAAAATACTTGATTGAAACTAGTAGCATAGAAAACATGAACATTGTGGCATGGTAACTTTTGCTGCTATAAACCTATGAATACTAAGGAGACCATGGTTTCTGTGTGAACTGATTTTTTTTTGTAGACAACTTTTAAAAATGAAACATTTGCATGATTTTGAGGAAGACTGTAGCAAGGTTCAGGGAAGAAGGAGGCGGGAACCGGATGACAACCAAAATAGAGAAAGAGAAATAAACAAACAAAATACCTCACGGAACTGCTGGCTACCCAAATAAAACATAACTACCGGCCAGCAGCCCCTCACAGACGTCTGCTGGCTTACTAAAATAAAATATAAAACACAAAAAAAAGCAGGCGCGTTCCTCTCTCGATCATCCACTCCGTCTTTTGTTTAAAAAAACTTATGAATAAATAAATATATAAAACTATCTAGCAATTATGAGAAGTGCCCTTTTTTCACTTGAAGGCTTGAGGGGCATGTCCCTGATCACAATACTAATGTTTTACTGTACTTTTGATTGAATAAATGCAGCCATTGTAAGTATAAGAGACTTCTTACAAAACCATTACAACATCTTAATTATGACCAGTAGTGTGTATATGTGAAACAATAATTGGAGAATCTCAAGGCAGGCATAAACACCCATTTGTTAACAGAGCAGGAATCCATTTCATCCAATTCAATAAATATTGGAATGGATAAAATGTATTTTCAGACTGAGTCAGACAATAGTAGGGTAAAATGATAAATCATGTCTGGAAGCTATATGGATCGTGTTTAATTATGCTTCGCTTGCCTTGGGGCATATTGGTTATTTCAAAGTCCTTGGTTTGATTGTTAGAATGCACCTGTTCATTAGTAACATTTACCTCCATATTAATCAGCACTCTCAAAGATAAAATAAAGGCCATCCATGCATACTAATTGAAGCATAAAATGATAAATTGAATTGATTTTTGACAATATCACCAGATGCATCAAAGGAGAATAAATTAAGGTAAATGAGGCATTTGAGGTAAATGATTATTATTTGGTTAGCATCCTTTATTTATCCAACTGAGCAGGTTTAATCGATCCTTCCTCTATGTTTTGCTAAATTAAATGATAGGTCAACAAAAACATCCTTCGTCTAAAAGCAGATTCCACGAAAAGCCCGAAGCCGGTCCTCTAACACTCCATTATTAATATAATTCAGAGCCTCCTGTGAGCTGGTCTTTGGAGGATGTTCCAAGTCTCTCGATTCCTCTTTCAATGCTGTCGGCGCTGAAGGCTCAATCCCTCTGGCGCACACCTGGCTAGTTACAAAGACTTCCCATATTTATCCTCTAAAGTCAAACGGCAACAGTGCATGCACATACACAGAAAGCTGCTGGCTTATTCAAATGTATCATCCGGTCTACATTGGAGTGTAACATGAAACATACTCTCAAGTCTATAGAGTATTAACGTGAGAATACTTTTTTGTATGAAACCGATATCCTGTATTTGGGAGATAACTTTTGATGTTGAGGCTTCTTCAAAAACTGATGTGATGGGAGCTGAGGGAATGTGGTACAGGAAGAAACCAGCCTTTCTAACATAAAAAAACCCTGCTGTGAACAAGCATTGAGGAATTATTGAAGGCAGTGTTTTTTCAACAACATTTCTGCCATCCATTACAGCTTTAGCATCAGATGCCCCCGGTGTCAATCCTCCAATAAAACCAACTCCAATAGAGAAACGTACCATTTATGAAGGTCATTTGCATTTAAATTCAGATCAAGAATTGAGGATGTCAAGAAGGCCATGAAACAAAAAATGAAGCTTCAATAAACTGGGAAAACTGTAACACGCAAAATCAGATGATGGTCAGATCTGCCTGAAGGAGCAAGGCAATAATAACAGATGAGAAACTAATGGATATTGAACTTACTAAAATACTAGAATAATTGGGTCTTGATTATCTTGGAGAGCCACTCTCTGTCCAGGTTTAGTGTGCCGACAGTTGAAATAAGAACAATGACATGGACTGTCAATAGTGTGATAGAGAATTGTGTAGATGATGTTTGCCAAGGTTTAGTTAATGAATTCTCTCCTCATAAATATTCATTTAGTGCATTTACCTACTGCTTCTGATTCTATTTAACCCCTTAAGCCCTGAAGGCATTTATATATATATATATATATATATATATATATATTTATTATTATTATTTTTTTTGAGTATACATACACAAAAGAAAAGACTCATAACTCCAAACCTATTATAGCAAGAAGAGTACAAAGGTAGGTATCATTTGATAGAAAATTGAAATTTTTTGAAAATAAATTCAATACATTTGAGCAATCTCATTTTGAAAAACTGCAGATAAAAGACAAAATATATATTTTTTTTATTATAATGAAAATTATTATTAATATTTAAATTGTATCTTAAATAATATAATATTTAAATAATATTTTATAACATTTTAAATAATATTAAAATTTTATATTTTAAAATTATTGTTATTATTATTATAATTAATTATTATTACTATTCTTATTATAATAATTAATTTTATTATGAAAGGGGAAACATTCCTGTTTATTTATTTATTTATTTATTTATTTGCAGGGGTGAAGGCATGCAGCTGATAGAATCTGGTCTTCTAGGACTGGATAACAACATCAAGGATGGTTTAATAGAAATAGCTGATAATTATCCAGTCCTAGAAGATTCTATCAGCTGACCAAATCATTAAATCATTTTGTAGCCAGTACATTGAATAGTCATACTGAGTTTAAGCGGTGACTCATTAGAGCATTTGAACTTTATTACAAGAATCACCATGTATTACCATTACAAGAAAGTGAGGACAAACTATTTTCATTTTGCCTACAGCATCTGTTTTTGTCTTTGCTGGGTTATAAATTGAGTCTGTTTGCTTGTCATCTCCCGAGAGAACTGTGATACTTAAACCACTGTTCAAATTGCACCTCCATATTTTATCATATAAAATTCCATCACTGTACTGCGGTACTAAAGAGAATGAATTATAGCTGCAGGTGGAATTTCGTTGGACTCATATTGAAGTTTTCGACGGTATATCACTGGAAATGATGTCTATAGAAGAACTGAATTTAAATAATATGAATAATAATAAATAGCAACAATAACAGCAATAATAAATTAATCTTTTTTATCATTTATCCAGCATATTCCTTATTCATATCCAATTTATTCTTACATCTGAAATGCATCAGATTAAAGAGTTTGTTCATCCAAAAATGAAGATTATGTCATTAATGAGTCACACTCATGTCGTCCCAAGCTCGTAAGACCTCCGTTCATCTTCGGAACACAGTTTAAGATATTTTAGATTTAGTCCGAAAGCTTTCTGTCCCTCCTTTGAAAATGTATATTACGGTATACTGTCCTTGTCCAGAAAGGAAATACAGACATCATCAAAGTAGTCCATGTGACATCAGTGGGTTAGTTACAATGTTTTGAAGCATCGAAAATACATTTTGGTCCAAAAATAACAAAAACTACGACTTTATTCATCATTGTATTGTCTTCCAGTTCTGTTGTCAATCAGCATTCGCGAGTCCACAGTGATGCTGATGACATGAGACTAGGGTTGGGTATCGAGAATCGAGTATCGATTGGAATCGTTCAAAAGTTAAATTTCGATTCTTAGTTTCGATATTCACAGTCCGCCGACCGGAAGAAGAAACCGCTGAACAACACCAACGAAGAAGCGTCTACTGGAAGTGTTGGCATAACCGCGCGAGTCGAACATTAGTAGCTTACGTCAGCGGTCCAAAGTGTGGCTTCACTTTTCTAAAAATAACGAAATCTCGGAAAAATGCAAAATTTGTGACAGAAGGAGTATTTGTGACAGGAGTATTTCCTTCAGAAAGGATTATTTCCTTCAGAAAGACCGTTGGTTAGCAAGGTTAGCTAAACTTTTTTGACCCTGCCTCTTAAAAGAATCGGAATCGAGAATCGTTAGGAACCGGAATCGAAACAAGGAATCGGAATCGGAATCAGAATCGTTCAAATTCAAACGATACCCAACCCTACATGAGACACTGCTGACGTGTATCTGGGTGTATTGAATACATGAATACATTTTTAAATAAGTGAGAGTTTTCCTAGATCTTGAAACTTTCAGGTTTATCATCTTTGAAGGATGAACAAATAATGTTTTGGTCATCACATTAAAAATTACTTTTAAATATATATTTATTTATATAATATTTGAATTTTGAAGTGCTGGAAAAAGATGTGTGAAGTACTTGAAAGCATTTCACCATTCCAGCCAAACTGGTTTCAGTTAGTGATATTAAATCCCATAGACATTTACACTAGACCTCACCTGGGGGTTCTAAGCATGCGTCAAAACCGCCGCCATCTTGGAACAGGGGTCTTGTCATAGGAAGTAGCTAGGTAACGCTGCTATCTCTGCCTTTACTTCGAATTCATTGATGGTGGTGGACTTTTGTGCAGCGTATGAAGTTCACGGATGAAATCTGAACTAGGAAGAATGTTTAAAAAAAAAAAAAAAAAATTTAATTTTTTTTTTCTTTCTGGAATCAATGATAAATACATGTCTGACCGTTGGAACAAACCAAAAAAACAAGAAAAATCGCATTCATGATGATTTATGGTGATTTTATTTGCGTTAGACCTGTGTCTACTACATTGACACTGATGCATTAAAGTGGAGGGGCTCCCCTGTTTCAAGATGGCGGCTCTATTGACGCATTCGTTCTAATGAACTGCCGTATCCAAGGTGAGGTCTAGTGTATATGTCTGATTAAATCCATGGTGAATGTTGCTGGTCTGTGGACGTAAAGTATTACTAGTTCATTCACGGCACAATGTTTTTCCTGGTTTCCATGACAGCGCTGTTTGATCTAATAGAGATCTACGGTTAATAACGGACAAATGTGAATGCATCTCACTAGATCTCGCAGCGATGTTATTACCTCAGTGGCGAATTCAAATGTTTTCTTTACCGGATCTCTTAGCGCTGTGTGTTAACAGTGTTGCTTGATCGAGATCGGCTCGCGCTGCACAGATGTTGCTGGTCCGAACTGATAAAAGATCCGTGAAGCACATAACGAGTAGCGCAGTTTCATTCTGCTTTCATTACGCTTGCCATTTGATGTTGCGCAACGTTGTGTTGGCCGCGTCAGCACGAATTTTGCCGGCAGGAAAAATGGTCCAAGCAATCGTTCGGTTTGTATGCGTACCGAACCGGAAGCCTCGAACCGAAACGGTTCAATAGGAATACTTGTACCGTTACACCCCTAGTGTCTGTTGCTTCATTTTAAAATTCCTGATGGCTGATAAACCTTACAGTATGTACCTATGGAAACAGTGATCTCACAAAAGTCCAAATGTATTCCTGTGGCTAATCTATATACGAAATTACGAGATTATCTGTCTCAGATAGCGTTCTTGTTAAACTTTTTGTATCTACCAGGGCATGATGATTTGACCTTCTCCCTCGTCAAACCTAAAGTTTTCAATTCTAGACAGCCTGTAAGCTGTTCAACAGACCAGATCCAAATGATCCGGGTGTGTGATTATGCCAAAGCATGACCTTTTTTGTTGGAATGGCTTTGACCTTTTTGAACGTCCACGTACGATTGAGGACAGTTTAAAGCCAGGCACCTCACCACGTGACGAAGCCTTCCTCTTCCCCACTAGTTTTGCACCCAATACCTGATCTAACACTCTGGAGGTCACAGCGCTAATAGCGTGAAGAGGCTGTCTGTGTTTGCCACAGCCTGTGGCGCTCTAGAGAGGCCGGATATTTGAAACAATCTGCTGCCTCCTGTCTGCTGAGACACTGGCATAAGTAAGGGGGCAGGAAGTATGCTAATCATGCCTTATCCTTTTTATTTATAGAGCTGATCTCCTCTGAGTGCTCTCTCTCTCTCCCTCTCCTGATCTGTTTTGATGAGGAATGTGATGAGTCACAGGAAGGCGAATGAATGTTAACCTGGCAAAAAACTACGCAAGGCATAATATTGTGCTCTACTAGCTATATGAGATGTATTTTCCCTCTTGAGGGCAAACACTGATTTGTAATGTCCTCTATGAAAGGCTAAAACATCAATTTTAGGGGAGCAAGTGAAGTGTCTCCAATGTAGTGTTAGGACGCTTTTGTCCTTGACATGATTCAATTAAACAGTATTAAGTTACTTGTGCTAACCAGGTTTTACTGCTGAGTTGCTACAGGCAAAAAGTGTCTATGCACATTTGATCTTTTTTTAATGTTCGTTCACATTGCGTATTTCTTTTTATAGCCCGTTTAATATATAGCAGCAGTGACATAAATGCCATTTTTATGAAGACGATCACTGCTTAGGCTTCACATCTGTGACAGGGGTGTCAGATTTAAGAAAGCCGTATAGTTGTATAATCCACTCACTGTAATCTTGTTAAAACTGGCAAAAATATTTGAACTGTAGGAAAATTTGTTCACTATGACATTTCTTCTTGAAATGATTGTCTTGCATTTTACTTTAAATAACCAGTAGTCCAGATTGTCTAAATTAAAACTTAGAATTGATACATGATTATACTTCTAGTTATACAAAGCAATCCTTCCCTTCACATGCTGTCAAACTGCAAGGTTTAAAGAGATAGTTCCCCAAAAATGAATCACTTTAAACCCGAAAGACTTTCGTTCAACGAGAGGTTTCTGACCCTCCATTGACAGCTACGCAACTGACACTTTAACGCTTCATGCTTTTATTCACATTCTGTGTATGTATTGATCAGCTAACACAAACAGAAGCTCAACCATGCTTTAAAGCAAGAGAACAAAACAGTAAAAAATGAACTTTTTTTGAATGAACTATCCCTTTAAGAAGCTGGCAGGCAAGTTGCTCTGAACAGGTTTTGTATATGCTAATTAGAAGAATAACTCGACGCCTGTAGAGGTCTTTCTGTCCTCCAAATCAAAGAATAACCAACATCTTGATAGGAAATGATCTGAAACCATTCCCTTTTAATGAATGCCGCCCCTCTCCTCCCATTCCAGTCGAGAAACTGTGTGCAATGTATTGACACATGCCACTAATGAAGAACATTTTACAATGCAGACTCCAAATAAAATCAGACAGAATTAATTACAGTGAGGCGGACTGACATTTTCAGCTTGATAAATCATAAAGCGTCATTAGGCCTTAGACATACTATGCCTGGCTTTGATAAACAATATCCTCCAACCTGTATTGACCCAAGAAAAACACTGCACAGAGATTATCAAACTGAGTTCTGACTGAAAGCGACTGTTTATTCCAGGTATCTCCAAGTATTTTCTTTCTGGAGCCATCATTTCATCATTTAGGCTATCGGTTCTTCCAATTGCATTCCATCATTCCAACTCGAGCCCAAACTTTCTTTTTTTGGGGGGGAAACACATCCATAGATTTAAAAATAATCTTTTAACACTATTTCTAAAGTAGCTGCATGTTCTTTTTGCCTCTTTTATATGAATTCCCGTTTTGATTGGTACATTTCAATCACAAACCTATTCACAGAACTCATGATTGACTGGAGTGGGAAAGAGACTGAACACTTGACAGTTGCCAAAGAAAGTTATTACCAACCAATCTTGAAGGAAAGTGAAGCTCAAATCTTTCAAAACCATTCTTTGATATGACATTTAAATGCCAGCTACACAGAGAAGTATGTTATTGCCTGCTTGATATTAACAAGGTTTTGTGATATCTTAAGAAGGCAGTTTATACACATCTAGAATATCTACAAACCACAAACACACAATTACATGTATGCACTGCTGAGTCAGTGACAAGCCTGTACCAAAAGCAATTACATTTTTCTCCTACCTGAATCTAGAGGTAAAAAAGCTCCAATAAATCTTTTTAACACCCATGCACATGACCAAGAAAATCTCAAGGCTCATTGACCTGAATACAAGGCAATTCAACAGCTGATGACTATAATTAGTATGCATTGGCTTACACAAAACTTGAACTGATCATTTTAAAACATTCACACCCATTTAAATGGGTACAGAAACCGTCATAAAGACCACTGTATACTGTGCTTTCACGAAAAAAAAGATGTAGAGACGGCCAAACATAGAAATTTGCTGAATGCCTTGGGCCATTAAGACAAATTAAAAGTAATGCACTGCAGTAGTCCGTTCTAATGCACTAATGTTATTGATTGCAAGTCATGGTTCCAGTTTGAGTCACAGTCCGTAACAATATCTTGCACTATAAGAGAGGAGAGTGCTGCAATATTTGAAAAACCAGCTCTAAAAGCCCATCCAAATGCTGGTCTAATGCAGTTTCCTCAACGACTGATGCATAATTGGATGTTTGTGGTGATATAAAAGTAGCTGTGTATAGAAGGTGATGAAATCATCAGAAAGCCAAAAAAACTTTTACTAAATATGATATAGTTATCTGCAACGTGATTATAATGAGGTTGGGGATTAAAGCATAGCTGGCAATAGGGGTTGCACAGACTAGTCGATATTAATCCTCTGCCATGACGCTTTAAACTCAACGTCGAGTCATCGATTAGTCGCTGATCATGGCCTAGAAAGGGCGCAACAGGATACGAAATCTCTAAAGAGAGTTAGTTGACGTAGTTACTTTTAGTCAGTACAATGTCTGCTGGGGGACCATCAAATTAAAGTGTTAGCTAGCAGATATTAATAGACAGTCTACTAATTCCCTAATGACTGCTAATTGGCATGTACTTGCAAATTAATGAGAGTTAGTTGACATTTAGTTGCAAAGTTACTTAGTAGAATGTCTAAAATGGACTATCGAAATTAAGTATAAACATATAGTGTAAGCGTAAATATATAAATATAAGACGGAAAAACTAATTAAAAATGTTGCTTTGATAATTAGCTGAAATAATATATGTTGAAGAACTAAAATTACTAAAACTTAATGACTGTGTGGGTGACTTCTCTCTCATCTGGTTCTTCCTCATAATTAAAAAAGAGAGAGGTTGAATTATCCTTCTGCTCATAAAACATTCACTATTAGGCTAAGAGGTCTACTACCAATTTAGATGGAAAGGAATTTCAAGCTGAAGTCGTTACTCTATCTATACCCAGCACAGCGCTACAACAATCCATTATAAAATGACCCTTCACAGACGATGAGTTCCATTGAACTGTGTTAGAGAGCTACATGGCAATTTATCTGTTCAATAAAATCCCTTACTCGCCAGCTATAATACTTAAAAATAAAAAAGCTATCTCCTAGTTGCTTTTCCAACATTTCAAATACCTCATTTCTCGTCGTCTCTGAAAAGCCAAGACAACTGTCATTGTCGTTTTATAATGTTTATCTTACGAGTTTATTAGGTTTGAGGGGCAACTCACACACCATACACACGTTAAAGTGGCCAGAGCAAAGTTTCTCTATTTACAGATATAACAATAATCGCACGAGCGAGTGACAAATCTACACATTTTTTTTGCGAAAACCATCCCATCCTGTCTAAAATATAAGAGACTTATAATAGGCTCACTATAGTGAATCAGAGTAAGACAAAAACATGTTTTGGAAGAAGGATTGATGATGTATTGACTTGTTTAAAGGTTATTAATTTTGAACAAAAAAAAAGTTATATAGCGAAAGTAATTATGAGCAGCCAACAAGACAACTGAACATGGCCAAGTCCCTGGACAGTGTAGGGGAGCGCGGGGCACAACCTAACGCGGGGTTAAATGTAACACAGACTTTTCACATAGTTCGTCAGGATCAAACCAGCCGTCTTTCCGCTATTTTTTTCTTGCTGCCAGAAGACGGTCTCCCGCGAATTCGCCGGAAGTTTTGATTATATTTCGTGAAGATACTGGACAAAGAGTGATAGATTTTTTTCGGTATCTGGGTTGGATGTATATTCCAAATCTAACTTTATATTGCCTTAATCACTGTCTTGTTGGCTCAAACATAGCAACGTTTTGAAACATGTCAGCAATTCCTAGCGACTGTTAGCTAGGCTTAAAATATGTAATACACAGCGGGGTTAGTTGTAACAGCGTGTTACAACTAAGCCGCCAAGTGTACAATGATAATCAAATGAAAACGGAGCCACACAACTTTTCAGGTTTCATTTAACTTTGTTGGACTTTCACAAACAATGTGGGAAATTAAAATGTTTAAAATTTAGTGTACTATGAATGATAACTTGTTTATTTATTAAAAATATGGCCTGTTTTTAATGTAATAAACCCTTTAAATTTTTATTTTGAGCTCATTTGTATTATTATTACTGTTATTATTATTATTAATAATAATAATTGTACATGCAGCTGCCACACACAAATCTAATTTAATTGCAATTGCAATATTTATAATTGTATTTATTATTATTTATTTCAAAACTGTGCAGCCCTTTTCTACGTCTCTATCCATGATATTGATCCACAATAGAAGGATGATTTGATGAGGGATGGATGTATGGATATACAGATGCACAAACAACATCAATCTATACAAATAAAATAGTACTGAATTATGTGTGTTACACACAAGTGTTACAACTAACCCCTCTGTCTGTTACAATTAACTCCGCATATGGGGTAAGTTGAAACACTTGCACTTCTGTCACTTTCAGTCCAACTGTACGAAAATGGTAGGTCCTAGAAAAAAACTTTAAGTGTTCATTTGTAGCAGAGATGTGTATGTTGCTTGTGTAAAAAAAATAATCTAACCTAATTATTTTTTAATTAATTGAGCCAAAACCAAAATGCGTTAGGTTGTGCCCTGCTCTCCCCTACTTGAGAATATAGACTATTTTGCAAGATGTAAGCAACACTTCTCCAGAAACACTTCCTGTTTCAGTTTGTAAATGGTTTCTTTATTTCAAATGTAAAGAAAACATCTTAAAGATGTGTGTTTAACTTTTTGATTCAGTTGCATACGTTCTGTTGGTTGTATTTTATTCCAACGTTTATGTAGTGTTAAAAAAATGAAACAGGAAGTGCTTCTGGACCAGTGTTGTTTACGTCTCACAAAATGGTCTATAGTCAGCTTGTTGTACAATTGCAGTCCAAAGAAGGTCTAGGTATGACATTTTAAAATCAAACTGAACAATTAAGCATTCTTAACAGTCAAAACACAGCAGCCAACAACACCTGCAGTCAACATCTTCGCTGTGTATAGTCACCATTATTATTATCTGTTCCATATTCAATCTGTCCTTTGACAGTCTTAAAGAAAATGAGAAGCTGTAAATATTTATTCGAGGTGGTAACACTGCATTCTTCTCTAATCTCCCACAGCATGCCAGTTTGTCAGACCAACAGGTTCTGACACGGGATGAAGAAATACTGCCGTTTTTCTCACTCAGCCACAGAAGTGTCAGCCTGATAGACTTTTCTGGATGCCTGATATCTTTTCAGAGCACGCATCTGTAATACTGAGACAGTGGTGTCCCACTCCATAAACAAGAGGGAAGATAAAAGAGAAAGAGTGACCAGGATTGAAGTGCAGTCACCAAATCGAACACTTACTCATCCTTTATTCAACTTTGTCCTTAAAGGACAGAGTTCACTACAGTTCTCTGGTACATTTAAAGGGGAAAACAAAACTTTGTTCTCAAGGCCTATCAGAATGTTTGATTTATCTGGAGGTATTATAATAAGTCTTAAAGGGGCACATTTGTCTTTTTTTACTCACACTCTAAAAAAAATGCTGGGTTGTTTTAACCCAATTTTGGGTAAAATATGGACAAACCCAGCCATTGGGTTACATTTTTGAAAATTAAATTTTTAACCCAATGGCTGGGTTTGTCCATATTTTACCCAAAATTGGGTTAAAACAACCCAGCATTTTTTTGAGTGCACTTTTAAGTTTTTCTAAACCAGTACAACATTTCTTTTGTGGAACACCAAAAAAGATGTTTATTTGAATATCCACTATATTTAAAATATTCAGAAACCTTTCAAGAGCTTTGTGTGAAAAGCTTGTTTGTCAACTGTGGTCACCATTCACTTTCATGTTATGGAAATGAGCAGCATGGACATTGTGCATAAGTAACTCCATTTGGATTCCTCTGGGAAAAAAGATTTTCATGTGGTTTCTTTCTTTTTTTCCCCTTTTTTTGAAGACAAGGCATTTCAATAAAACTTCTTAGCAAATTTAACGGCATCAACTTGTTTTGTTACTGGGTGCAAGGATTCAAAGAGTAAACGTGTATCGGGAATGAATTATTTTTGTTTCCACTGAATGATCCAGCACGTTGTTAGCAAAGAATCATAAACATGGAGAAAATATAGAGATGGAAAAAATGAAAAACCTCAGTGTTCGTAGTAACTTTTTCAAACTGAATGACAATGAACATAGTGTTTTAGGCCAAACAGAAGAAAGAAGGAAACTGCCGTTTTATCAGTTTCACCCAACCCCCTGAAGCAAAACAACTTCGCATACAGTATATCTAATATCTTAAGTCTTTGGTACAGGTAAAAAAGCTGTTGACATAGTGTTACATTTTTAACCATAATGCTGTTTAGTATACAACCTACGATACAATTTTCAGTGATAATCCCACTTTTACAATAACTGTTTTGTTAATAAACCTCTTTTTGCCCGTGGGCAAGGATACAAAAAGGATAAGAATAAGAAAAAGGATAAGAATTTTCTTTTCAACTTTCAAACACATTAAGTAACACAACTGTTTTCAGCATTAATAATATAAAACATTTTTTAAAGCTCCAAATCAGTATATTAGAATGATTTCATATGGGATAATGTGGAGTAGTGATGTTGAAAATTCATTCCATCACAAGAATATATGCAATTTAGTAGAAAGTAGAAAAATGTTATTTTAAATTGTAATAATTTATTCTAAATAATAAACGTATTTAAAATAAATATTTAATCAGCAGAGGATTTTATCCAAAGTGAATTGCAGAAATAATACAACGTGTGGTGGTAATAACTCATGACTTGCACTATATGGGTCTTTACCTACTCCACAGCACCCCCACAAAAGGGGGTTTCTTTTATTCTTTTCTTTTTTACATCAATTACTCTTTCCCCATCCAATAAACAAACATACACACAGATTTGATATCACCACCTAAAATAATAACAGGCTTTCACAGGCATCACCTCTGCAGTTTTAGCATTCTGCAACTTGTGGAGACGTACTTTGTGTCCCGTTATCAATCCATATTAAGGCCATCTTCTGAGTTTCAGTCTAAGCTAGTTTTCGGGGGCCCTGCGCATGAGGCCATGCGGTACGAGGCAGTAAATAAAACACATAAATGTGCCACAGCAGACAACCAGCAGACACCAGCCCTTTCAATGTTAATAGGAGAGCATTGGTTACCCGAGTTTAAATAATGGCCTCCTGCTTCTATCTCTGGGGTCAGGTACCCTAGGTGGCTGGATTTATGGAGTTAGCAAATTGCTTTTCTATCCTCATTCTTTGCACCTCTTTCTGTCTGGTCATCCTTTCTTTTAACACAGCATGTGGATGATGGAAAGGAACAGGGGAGTGATTGGCCTGTTTTTTTCACTTCCAGAGAACAGGACGTGTCTCACGGCCAGGGGAAAGCACGGAAAGGTGCTTATCAAAGGCGAGACTCTGCTGACGCGTATCATTACAAAACCGTTTCTCACAGGACTAAAATGCTTTATTCCAGCGTAGTTGGAGATGAGGCCACCACTGATGCTGCTGCCAGTCAAAAGTGATTGTGATGACCGAGTAAGACTCTGCTTTTCAACTTACACAATTCAGAGCCATATTTGCCATAACCCTTGACTACTGGGTCATATCCTATCACAACTTTCCACAAGAGGTCATGTGATTGCAGGCAAAACATCAAAAGCCAGACGGGAGGAAAATAAGAATACCAATTCATATAACCTACATTATATGCTCTGTACAACTCACAAGACTAGAAGAAGCTAGACAGATGTGTTTATCACAGTATTGGCAAGGCACTGTATTGATATTCATCAAACATTCTAGTTAACTATTCAGTATTGTTTTCTGCCTCGCAAGCACTGGCATTCCCTTCAGGATATACAAATCTAGTTTTTTTTATATGTATATATATGAAGAGTTCAGATGCAAAAGCCTCTAAATGCCTTTTGAAATTTTCTTCTTTAATGATGATTTTTATCAAACGTACATTTTAAGTTCAGTAATTTCACTTAAATAACAATTAATAGGTAACTATCATTGCCATTTAAGTGAAATCACTGAACTTAAATATACAAGTTTGATAAAAATTATCATTCTAGAAGAAAATTTCAAATGGCACTTAGAGGCTTTTGCATCTGAACTCTTCATATATTTGCCGTCATATGTATTTTATATCTATGTACCTTAGTCAGTGCCATTGTTTTGTCTCAAGTGAGGCACGTCTTAATTTAACTAAAATTTATGCCTGGCTCAATCTAAGCCTTGTCTGTGAAACCAGGCCATTGAATTTTGATGCAGAGTATCTGCAGAACCTTCAAAGCAAACTTTAAATAGTTTATAATTGATCTTTCACCGAATCTGTTGCCATACTCCTGACATTTTTAGATCCCTCTTCTAAGTGAGGCAAAAAAAAACAAGGTAAACTTCCCCCGATAATTCTTTGTGTAGAAGCCACCGTCTGAGCAAATAAATAATATCCAAAAGTATATGCTGATGATGTGCGTAGGGAAAACAAGATCACTAAGAAAATGAGTTACAAATAATGGCACAGTGCACCAATAAATGGTCTTGTCAAAACACATTTCAAAAAGTGTCATCAGACAACACTTGCTGTTCGTCACGTACACAATGACTACTTAAAGAGAGGAAATGGACATGCATGATCTGAGGAAAAAGAAAGGGTTGTGACAAAAGGAATACATTTTGAATGATTGGTAAATGCATTTTCAAATTACACAGAATAATTGAACATTCATGGTTCCCACATACTGAGACGAAATCATTTCCATTTTGAACAGTTCATGATTACTGCACTAGTATATTCAGGATATTTAATAGAGATTGCTATAAGTCAGGTACCACTCTTTTGAATTACAGTTTCAAACAAATTATATTAACTTGTGAACAAGCCTCCATGCCGAGCATAACTAGAGGAATTTACATTCACTCGCAATTTCGATGACTTTTCAAAGACTTTAAAGGGGTCATGAACTGGATTTTTTTATTTTATTATATTGTTGTCTGAGGTCAACTTATGGCATTCGCTTGGTTTTTGCATTCAAAAACATCAAAATGAATAGGTAATAGACCTTATTCAGAGCAGCGCCATGACAGGTATGAAAGTGAGGCTGTGCGGGATAGTCTTACGGTGTTTCCAATGGCATCCGCTGTAAAAAGCTGAATAAAGCGGCTAGATTACTCACAATTTTCCACAGCTTACATTGTCGGGAGTTTTTTGTCAACTGACATTTCTTTGAAAGATATTTTTCCAGTGTTTCATGAGCAGAACAACCCGAAAACACATTAAATAACAGTACAGCCCATTGAAGAGATGCAAGTCTATCCCTCACAGCCTCGCTTTCATTCTCATTAAAAATCAAAGATGGCGCTGCCGTGAATAAGGCGTATAGGCTATTTTCTACCCTAGTTTTTAGCCTAGCTCAAAAACACTCAATTTTTTATGGGCGTCTCGCACTGAAGACATGGAAGTAAACACCCACTGCTATGAGTGGATAACAGTTTTGCATATTATAATGAGTTTCAACTAACTCGGTGCACATGGGGGGAAATTCTTTTGAAAACATCGAATGTTGTAAAATGGCAACCAGAATGATTCACCCATACATGTTCGACCCAGAGTCGTGTGTGTTGTACCAGTCCTGTCAGATCCAAATATAGACGGCACAGCACCGTTCTTTAATCTTAATCTGTCTGCAAATCCAGTCTTGTTTACAAAACAATCCTCAGTGTAATGAAGCGAACAGACGGACAATGTTTTACCCTCATCACCCCCTGGAACGTCTTTAAAAATAAAGTTTATCCATGCAGTCGTATTGGAATCCAGAGGAAGCTTATGCAGCGACTGTCTTCTTCCACAACCAGGCACTGCAAAATATTTTGTATTGCTCGGTAGCTCGCTCCGGCTTGTCATCACGAGGTAGGCATGTTATTTAGCTATGCGTGTAATTCACGAATCAGTGGGCGATTATAGCCCGTATTCATCACTTTCAAATAAAGGCAGAAATACTTCAGCTGGGCAGTGGCATCACTTTTACCAGCTGGAACGTACATGGCCTTGGTCATGTGATCAAGCGAGCTAAAGTATTCTTGCATTTGAAATCTCTGTCTGCTGATGTGATATACTTACAGGAGACCCATATTAGGCCTACGAGAGAGAATATGCTTAAATGTAGCTGGGTTGGCCATATCTTTCAGTCCACATTCTCTAGCAAGACAAGAGGAGCTGCAATTTTAATCCTTAAAACAGTTTCTTTTTGACATGCTTCTACTTTGAGTGATTTAAATGGTCGATATATATATATATATATATATTGGTAACTGGTTACATTTACTTTATTTCATGTTACACCTCTTAAAATATATGGAACTAACTTTGATGACCCTACTTTATTTGGTAAAATATTTAATTTACTGTCTGATTCTGTTGATTTGCATGTTATTAGGTGGTGGTTTTAACTGTGTGCTTGATAATGTTTTATTTACAGGTCAGCCCAAATAAGCAAGTTACCTTCTGCCCCCATAGTTTTAAATAACCTCATGTCCTCTATGAATCTTGTTGATAAATGGAGACTGATACACCCCACAGGTAGAGATTATTCTTTAAGTCTTTGTCTGAATAGATTATATTTTACTTGACTAAAAACTTATATCAAACGTGATCTCCTCAGACAATTACAACATCTTAATCTTTGATCATTCTCTGACTTCAGTGGTTCTTGGTCTTGGCCATAAGAGTAAACCATATTGCTGCCGTTTTCATCCTTCTCTACTCTCTGATGATTCATTTTACTAATCTCAGATTTAGATATTAATGATAATTCTGAAGTCACTGACTCCACTTTATGGGAATCTTTTAAGACTGTGATTAGGGGTCATATAATCTTTTTTGAGTCTTTGGACAGACGAGCCAAACGGGCCTTGCAGAAATAGAAGAGGAACTATCTCCTATAGAATTTCCACTACCTTGCAGAATATGCTTACTATTTTATCAGGACAGGTATGGGAACAATTGTTGAGGATAAGACAAAAAAAAATTTGAGTTAGGGGATAAGCCCCATAAATTGCTGGTGCGACAGCTGAGGAGTTTACAAGCAAATAAAGCCATACACAAAATAAAATCAAAAGCAGGGGATATGCTTGTGGATCCTAAAAATATAAATGATCGCTTTAGGGATTAGGGACATTTCTAATTGGCTAGGGCATTTGAATCTTCCTAAATTGAGTGACGCTGCCTGTGATGCTTTAAACTCTGAAATTACTATCCCAGAGATTGTTGATTCTATAAGATCTTTTATGGCATTGAATTATATAAAAAAAAAAATATTATGGAAAGCTGGCTGCCCTTTTACTGAGGATGTTCACTCGTTCTCTTGAAACTCAAAAATTGCCTGACACATTATACAATGCTAATATTTCACTAATATTAAAAGAGGGTATAGGGATGAGACTGATCTTATAGACATATTGCATTACTTAAAGGAGCAATGTGTGACTTTTAGCGACATCTAGTGGTTCGGTTGCGAGTTTGCACCAGGTTTGCACTAAGGGCTCAGCCCACTGCTCACCCCTCCCTTTCGAAGAAGCTACGGTTGCTAAAACGGGACAAACATCTCGTCGGCTGAGACAGCAGAGAATAGCCAGAGTAAGCCAAGAGTGTGTAACATTGTCACTGTTTCTGTACCACAGTCCATTATAAACCACATCATGAATACTGTCTGTTTACAAAGCCATAGTCAGGTGAGGATCAAGGGTTTTAATATATAATTTAATAAAATAATAATCAGCTGATTGTCTCACAAACGTAACCAGCAGCACATTTATCCCCACATACTGTAGCAAACCCATAATACAGCGAGGGAGCAGCTATATATTTTTTCTAACAGGGTAGTAATAGTTTAGCTGGCTAATACGAGCTGTTACTGTGGCTGAGCTGGGACTCGTCCGCATGAAACTCATGAGTCCAAAGGTCGGAAGTGTGCGCGCGCTATTACAATCATGTCATCTCCGCATCCCATAGATACTATTTACTACACACAATAGGCTTTTTTTCTCTGATTTTTAAAATTCTTCGCGATCGACTTTAGTGATAAAAGACTTTAGTAAAAGTCTCTATCGACGGGTTAGTGATTCCTGTAACGTACTGTTTTACGGTCAATGACATGAATACTAATCATCAGCTGTCTCACGAACGTAACAGCACATCTATCCCCAACATAACAAACCCATAACACAGCGAGGGAGAACTAAGTTACATGAAACAATCCCAACTACATATTTTACACCACTCACAAGGGAAAAGTCACTACTCACGGAGTGTAAGGCTAGCTTCCAGCTTTCCGCTACTTCTCTTTCAAGGTAGTGATGAAACGCGTTCTGTAGCGCTGTTTGTTCGCGTTCGGCTAAGGTAGGAATATGACGTCACAACATGGCGACCTTCATAGAAGGGGATTCCCTCGGTTATGGAGCTATTAATGTCTCATTCTAAGGTAATAAAAACATTACGGCTAATTAAGTAAGTTCTTTATACACCACTGAAAACATAGTTATGGATGTCATATTGCATTTCTGTTAATAGATACTCAACTTTGTTACACATTGCACCTTTAACTCTGACATTCCAATTTTTACCAAATGATTAGCTATGGGTTAAATAAATACATATGGATCAAACTGGTTTTGTTCCTAATAGATTTTCATTTTTTTAATGTTAGAAGATTAATAAACATAATATACCATAAATATAAAAGAGGCTCTAAAGTGGCTGCTCTATGCTTAGACGCAGACAAGGCTTTTGATTAGGTGGGTTTGGTAGTCATTTTGTGTCATGGATTAACATTATATGCTCACCCAACCTCTTCCGTAGTCACAAATCAAGAAAAGTCACAGTCCTTTTTATTACATCGAGGGACACGTCAAGGATGGCCCCTCAGCCCTTTGCTTTTTGCAATTGCGATCAAACCCCTTGCGATTAGTATTAGAAACCATACATCTAGAGCCTGTAAGACTGGGAAATGTAGATCATCAAATTTCCTGGCTTATACGCAGATGTTGTTGTTCTCTTTCTGTCAAATCCTGAGCAGTAAGTCCCTTTGCTGTTAGATCTTATGGAATCTTTTGGTACAGTCTATGGATCTACAATTAATTTCAGAAGAGTGAATTCATATATTTATGTGATATTGATACTGAATTCCTACAAAATCTCCCTTTCAAAATTACAGACAGACTTAAGTATCTTGGAGTTGTTTTGCCCAAAAACCCTAAATTCATTTTTAAGTTGTATTTTCTTCTGAATGTTTAGGATTTCAAGATAGACATTAACAAATGGAGAACTCTTCCTTTTTCTATGATAGGCCGTATAAACACTGTTAAAATGGTCTCTCTGCCTAGATTCTTGTATCTATTTCAAAACATTCCTATTTTTTGGACAAAGTCTTTTTTTCAAAACGTTAGATTCAATTATCCTGCCTTATATCTGGGGTTTTAAAGCTCACCATATATCAAAAATACATTTAGGCCTACAGAAACCAAAGGATAAGGGTTGGCTAGGGTTATCTTCTTGCATTATTATTGGGCAGTGAATACAAGGGCCCTTGTTTATTGGAAGGAGTTGGGTTGCCATTGAAAAAAATGGTGTTATAAATACATTTCAGCTCCCGTATTACCTACATCTAATAGGGTGGATAACTTTATTGTTTCAAACTGCTTGAAAAAAAATTGCACCAAATTAAGAAAGTCTGCAGATTACCTGACACTGCTATTTTCGCCCCAGTATACCGAAATCACACATTTCCTCCTTCTCTCTCAGATGCAACATTCAATATGTGGAGGCTGAATGGTATTGTTACCTTGAAGAATTTATACATTAACAAACATTTTGATTCTTTTTCTCAATTAAAATAGAAGTTTACTCTACCCACAACACACCAATGTTTTCAACATTTACAGATTAGAGATTATGTACACCATGCAGTGCCTACTTTGTTTCAGTGTTTTCTGAAGAAATTAGTAATTCTACACATTCTTTAAAAAATGCTTGGTAGGAGGAATTGGCAGTAGCACCTCATTGCAGTTGAATCCAGATCTAAGGGGTGGAGATCGGTAGGCTTAGGGATGGGGTTAGGGATCAGAGGGCAGAGATGGGTAGGGTTAGGGATCGGGGGCAGACATAAGTATGTATAGGTATAATAAAGGTGGGAGTGAAATCCCCCTGGATTTCATGTTCTGCAGTGAGGACCTTCTAGGAATTGGGTACACAAGTGTCGGAGCAGAGGTAAGACTTAGGGTTCGTTCTTGCTCCATTAACTCCAGACATCAGTTAATTCAATTTAAGGTGATGCATAGATTGCACTTTTCAAATGATAAATTACATCAAATTTTCCCCACCGTTTCTCCTACATGTGACCGGTGTAAATCGGCAGAGGGCTCTCTTACCCATCTCTTTTGGACATGCCCTAAGCTTTACGAGTTTTGGTGGTTCTCTGACATGTATGGTTTTGTGGTCAACCCTGATCCAGAGGTTGCATTATTTGGATGCAATAATGCAACCAAAGAAAGAATGTCTCCTTCTGTTCTCTATTTCTTTATCAGACCATAATGTTTCTGTACAAAGCACTATTATTTATGGAATGATTATTGCTCAGAGCATCATTCTAAGACTCTGGAAATCAGATACTGTTCCTCAGTTCAAGACCTGGTTGACTCGCCTCACTGGAATACTCTACATGGAGAGAGTGCAGTATGGAATTATGAGTAACCTCGACACATTTTATAATATATGGCAACCAATTCTGGATCATTTAGTTTAACACTGACTCTGAACAGTAATGATTTCTCTGCCCTCTACTGAATTTTTGCTTGTGTTCTGAAACCCTTGTTGCTCTTATTTTTTTCCCTTTTCTATGTTCTTTATATATTATTGTTATTAATGGAAGATGATAGCCTATTAATAGTTATTCAAATTGTTTTTTTTTCCTGCTGATATTATCATTCATTGAGTTGTATATTTTGTATTTTGTTTACTTTCGCTCTTTTGCAAAATTTAAAATCACAATAAAATACTTTAAGTACTAGCCTATTAAAAGAACGGATGAAACAGGAATACGTTTCAAAACCAGAACGTAGCCATTTACGTTGACATCCCAATTACATAGCATTTACTTAATAACCTCATAAAGTCACTGACAGATGAATGTCAAATAATTTAAGCATCACTTGCCAAATATTTTTTAGATCATCGGAAAATATAAACCAAGGTTTGCTGCACTGAACACGTCAACCGGCAAAACAAGATTAAAGATTGACAGTTAACAGGCCTAGCCTACACACGATGTAGGAGTTGGCATTGATAATAATCAGCCTAGTGCACATCACTAGAATAATTTATCGCGCGTCCCTAAATTGAAACTAAAAAGCTTTACAGTTCTAACAATCAACACACTTGTGAAGTACAGCAAATAGTGTCTTACCGTTTCTTTTGAAAGGTGAGAAAAAGCAAAAAAAAAGCACTTCAGATTTCCATTTTCCACGGACGCTCAGATAAAAAGAGCAAAGCTGCGGGATGAGAGTGGAGTAGTGATGAACACAGTCGGCGGTGAGCAAATAATCTCATACATGAACTAGGACATCAGCCGAGCAAGGGAGATATCGCGTAGTTTTGGGCTCGTGGAATTCATCGTTTGAAGTTCTGCACCTGCCTCAATTCATGATAACGCATCAACTGTAATCCCGGAGTGCGCATATTCTTCATTCACTCCAGATGAAGTTTGCTGGACGGCATCGTGACGAGCTATCGCTGAAAATAGCACGGTCGAGAGAAGCGAAACATTGTCGCGAGGCATCTCCAGAGCCCGTCATAAACACGAAGATGTGTCACGTTGAGTTGAAGGAAGGCGCTCGCATCTATGAGACGAGCTGTACAACGGAAAGCCGTAGAGCTTTGCTCACACTACCTTGATGCTGAGATTTCCTAGGATGCACTTGGACCAAGTTACCTAGGGAATGCTTAGTGTTCCTGTGGGAAACAATGGTCTTTATTGAATTTTAAAGGAGCAGCCTTTATAGCGAGAAGCATAATGTATATCCTTTGCTTTCAAACCACAAAGTCCAGTTTGAGGTTTTTGAACAAACCAACCTATTGAAAATTCTACAATTTTCTTTTTCATTTTTACAATTTAGGTCTTCATCAAATGGTGCAAATATGTGTGATCATCTTAAAATTCTCAGTACAATCAGGCTTTTTAAATGTTAAAAACAGACTTGTGTGATTTAATCTGAAAATAATACAACTAAATTGTACTTTGAGAAAAATATCATACAAAAGCTCAATCATTACAAATGAACAGGTCTCAAAACAAGTCCTGTCTCAAGTCCAGTGGATCCTGACATCAGTAGCACCTCATCTCAGGACATGAGATCCAGGGGGGCGGAGATGGGTAGGATTAGGGGTGGGGTTAAGGATTGGGTTGCAGATGGGGATGAGAGGGTGGAGATTGGTAGAATTAGGGGTGGGGCTAGGGATCAGGGGGCGGAGATGGGTAAGTATATGCAAGGTGGGAGGAGTTGGGTCTGGATCCAACTCCTCCCCCTGGATTTCGTGTACTGCAATGAGGACCATTTCCAAATGCCAACAAAACAACTTTGCAACACCTAATGCTACACCTAAGAGCAAAGGATTCATTTTAATGTGAGACCAGTCAACGATACATAGCCGCATCTGGTTTATAGGACTAATAAACAAGACTTTTCATCAATCTTTGACATTAGTTTTAAATCGCTATAAATATTGAGAATTGTACTCTAGATGGCATTTAACAGTCATAATCATTTTTTCCCAAATATTAAGGTTCATCGCAATGTTTTAGTTCTGTTTGCTGTGCACAAACGATACAAAAAAGGCTTAAAATTTACACAACACTAGAAAAGACTAGAAAGTAACAAAATGGCCTGTAATGTACATTTAGTATTTACAACGATGCAAGTGGTTCTTTTCTGCCATCTTTCAGAGGATGATTATAAAATATATACATGTTTTATGAATCCCCTGACACCTGGACTTCCTGCCAGCATCAAGTCTGACTCGAGGGCTGCCGTTCATCTTGACAGCTGGAGCCGTGGCCAGTGTTGGTCTGAATAAAGTTGTTGAGGCCATCAAAGCCTTGATTAAAGAGAAACTCCATATACCAGTTCCAGTACTTCCCGGTCTGCAAACGAGAAGAACAGTTACTATGTATGACTGTGCTCAGAAATAAAATCTATGAGAGACACACATCAGAAAGGTTTTAAATAAAAAGATGATGATATAACATTAGTACCTTTATGGAACCAATATCCACATCCTTCCTCTCCGGCCAACACTGATAAAAAGAACATAAATATTCATTGTTCTCCTGCTGCTTTAAATCTCAGTAGTACACTGCTGAATGTTGCAGTCGGACCAAAAAAGGTACTTGTATTATTAAAGATGATGAAAACTCCAGTCTCACACAGCTTCCATGAATAATAAAATGTAATTTTATATTAATGGATCCTCTATAAAAGATACATTAATACCACATTAATCTTTGTCCAATCTTAAAGTTATTAGTGAAAAGAGGAGGCTGCCCTGTCCGCAGTAGTGACAAGGCTTTACACTTGATGCAATATAATCATCTAATTAGTGTGCACAGCTGAGTCCCATTTCTTCTGTCCAAAAGAGATGACAGTCAAGCATCACTGTACTAATACGAACTCTAGTGCTATTAAACGGCACTATTGTGAGAATATCTCACTCACCCTCTGATGAAATTCGATGGCATAGCTGAAAAGTGCAGGGTGGTGGATGAGGTCGAAACGGCACCAGGGTTCTGCTACTTTAGTCAGAGCAATTAGATCCTTGTTGATCTCAAGGTCTGAACCAGGGATGCCCCACCAGGAATTCCACATGGAGTTCACCATGGCTTGGAGATTACGATTAAACTCCTTGTATGTGTTTCTGCTGATGTGGAAGGTTTGCTGTAATGTAAGAAGACATTAAACATGAAACTAAGTCATGAGCTGTCAGCTGTCAAAGTGTTTGTGGATAAAATAACATCTGGTGCCAGTAAGGGGATCTTTAAGATTTACACAGTGAGAAAAGAATCACCTTGTGAGTGAATTAAAACCTTTGCTCATATATTTTAAATGATATAAAATTGCAATGCTGTGATCAGATTATTTATCCATTTTATTCTCTGTAATGACAGTGCCATGCTTATATTTTGAGGCTTTTTTGTCACACTGGGATTCAATCATGAAATCTCTCTTCATCCCCAGCAGGTAAGGTGAAGATCACAGCAATAAATGGTAAATTCTTAAAATCACAGCTTGAAGGTCTTTTTAATTTGCCTATTATGAGTAAATTATTCAGACACAAAACCTCCAGCATACACAGAATTGGCTTTTCATGACTTTGTTCTGTGTGTTTGCTGTGTTCGTTTTATGACAAAGTATCCCCTAATTACCTCTCTCTGCTGCTCTTGTTTCTTAGCCAAGGTCAGATTCTTCCGGTACCTGAAAAAATTATTTAAAAAAAACAGGATTGTATTAATAAAATCATCATATTATACAGAATTAATCATGTTAATAAAATGAGACCATTCAGGTTCAGTAGTTTGGGGTCAAATAATTAATAATTCAGCAAGGATGCATACAATTGAACAAAATTGATAGTAAAGAAAATTACATCGTTAAAAATGAACTTTCAATCGATCAAAGAAAAATATATCACAACGGTTTTCAGAAATTTTTGTTTTGAGCATCAAATCAGCATATTAGAATGATTTCTGAAGGATCGTGTGACACTGAAGACTTAAGTAATGAAAATTCAGCTGCCGTATCACTTCGAATGTTTTGGAATGTAGTCATGTGGGCAACATACAACATTTTGTTTTTTGGTACTTTTTGGAGCTTAGCAGTATCTTGTAAAGCATCTCAATTTCTGTTACTTGATCACCAAAAAGTCATACATTTAGCATCAGGGTGATTTTCTGATGAACTATCCCTTTAAGTCTGCACTTGAGCACTGAAAGGTTTGCGTGCCGAAGCAGATGAAAGGATCTTCATACTTCATTTCATCTATTGCTAACAGGCATCATGCCATGGCAATGTAATGCAATTGGAGGTTCAGGATGTTGCCCTCAGTTTAACCAGAAGCACACAGGTGTCCCACTACCATGGGAACTGCACATGCAATGAAGAGTAACTTACCCTCAAACGGCTCACTCATCCAAAAGTACAGAAAACTCTTACAGAAGATGCCTGTAATCTAGCATGGTCAGGCTAATATCAAGCAGAAAATATCCAGTAGGGCTGGGGTACACGATTATTAACTAAACGATTAGTTGGGCAATTATTTTATCGATTAGTCAGCTAATCTAATGACTAATTGGACGACTAACATAAAGAATATTTTTCTGCTGCTCGAGCACGGACGGCGGCACGTCCGAATATGAACGACTTCAAGCCGAATCAGCCCGAGCTTGTTGGCCACATCTCACGACACCGGCACCCATTTTGCGCATATAAATTGCAAAGTTTTTTTTTAGTTAAGGGTTTGTTTACTGTATGCGATTCATGGAAAGCACATTCACTTCTAGTTGTCTTCGTCCTCTATTCTGCCCTGTTTCGGTGTCTCACGTGTGTGTGTGTGTGGCAAGCTGTACCACTGGGAGTGGGAATGTGCAAAAAAAAAAAAAAAGAAAGAAGTGTCGACGCAAAAATATGTAGCACTGCTACAGCACTAATATCCAGAATTGACCAGAGTGATAAAATGACCCAGAAAGCTTATTAGAGCTCACAATATAGTACCTGTACATGATGTAGCCGAGTCGATCCACACTGATAGAGTCTGTGGCAAAGAGAGCTGGGTAGAACACACCAGCCGGAGGCATGATGACCAGAGGCAAGCTGTACTTCAGAAACATGTCACACACCTAGACATGACAAGAGACAAATATCTGCTTTAGCACAAAGTCATCAACATCAGTGATTCTTGTGCTAAATCTACTCAAACAAATCAGCACATAGTGAAATTTGGGCAGGAACTGCCGTGGATGTACACTTTGCCAAGAATATCATCTTAATTAAGTTAATCATAGCTGAGTGTACCGTCTCATAGAACGCAAGTGTCTGGTTGAGCAGAAGAATGTGGCAGTTCTCCAGACGGAGTCCCTCAGACGCCAGCAGTCCTACAAAGCGCACCAGCTCCATAACGGAGTCCATGAAGCCAGACAAGGTCATAGTCCTAGAAAGGGGAGTGTATTATTCTTTCCACTCTTTTTATTTTTAAAGCATACACAAAATAACATGTGAAAAACAGTTCCTGCTTGCAGAGTGAACAATATTTCTCCAAAAGAGAACAATAAATCAGCTTTAAATCACACCTAGTATACACCAGATGTGTCTTTGTGCTATGCTTGGAACTCACACAATTTACACCGCACAGAGACCCTGAGCGAAAAAGGGAATAATGGGTGTATCGTATTGATGCATGACACACAGGAGCAGTCAAACAAGGTTTTGCCCTTGATCATAATTTCTCCTTCAGCTGTGCACTTCAGTAATGAAATAAGAAAATAACCAAATCAGCAGTGAGAGAAAAGCAATACACGACAAGCAAGGGGAAAAAAATACACCACACTTCATTACACACCATCCCACAGAACATTTTCGGGGTAAACGAGGTTCAGACAGAGCCCGACCACAAGAGCAGTTCATTGATCTCTTTTAATTATATAATATAAAAAGAGCCATAGTGGTAAACCTCAGGCAAGGCTTTTAAGAGTACAAATCACTGGAGTGAGGTCCTATTTCTTCACTCAGTATTAAAGTGCAAGACATATTTAAGAAAACAGCATTCACAACTTTTACAAATTTAACTTCTATAAAGCAACACATTTCCAAGAATATTCTGTTGGTAATAAGGGGAGAAAGTCCTTTTAATTTCCATTTTGAAAATCTTTTGATAATAACTGATAAATTGTGCAAAATAAGACTAGGGATTATTATTTTAAAATATATTTAATATTAAACATGGTTTTTGAATACTCACATGGTGCTGTTGCTGTTAAGACTGATATCCAAACCACCCTCCGATGCGCTGACAGAATGCCATGTCAGCCACTTCACCAGCATGCTATTCAGACATTCGATGACACTACACTGTGATGAGGACAATGAGAGAAAGGCACAGATAAGGGCAGGAAAAAAAAATTAAAACCTGTTTTCAACTGCAGCAAGATTAACCACAACACCACTCAAACATCACAGGAAGTGCAAAGATGCTAACCGTACATTCACACCGCCGCCAGCGAGAGCCGCAAAATTCGCTCTCGCCACCCTGCCAGCGACGCCGTGGAAAGATTTGTGGACGCTCTGATGTAGATCGCATGCATGATCTTTTTTAAAACTGTATTTAAAGGGGCCGCAAAGCAAACAAGCATGTCGATCGTTATTTTTGCAGAAAATTGATCGATGGAAATAACTTATAGTAACATGTTTGCTAATGAAATAAATTAAAAGCCATTTGTATGGTGTGGCTTTTTGTGTTAAGTGCTAATATAATTTGCATTCCCGCTGAAAAAGTGTTCTAGCAATCTTGCCAATGAATAGTGTTGCACGCCTTCTTATCAAAAGTCAAATGATCAACTTCCTCTATTTTGCTTGGGAACTAATGTGGTCAGACACAAAGATTACAGGACTGCATTCTCTGGAATTCTCTCAAACGGAGCACTTTACATTTCAATTGGTTGCCGCCGAACCGCGTCATTGCTTACTACCATGAAGTTGACCTGACTTCAACTCTCCTCACCGCCGGCTCTCATTGAAAATTAATGACTTCCGGCCACTTTGACGCTCTCACCAGCGGCAGTGTGGCTTAAGAATTCAGACATGTCTAAACTGTTTGAACATTCATTGACATAATCTGGCTCGTGTAATACTCATGCTTAGCTCGATACAAAATATAGGAAGGAAGCAAATAAGAGTACATTTAAAAAACAACAAACAAACCTTGAAAAATACTGTGGAGGTAAAATAAAGTTGCTTCAGTGGCTCGAACAGAAGTTTATGCATGTCTACAGGCAAAGAAAAGAAACATTGTTCAAGTTATAGTTTTATGTACAGGACAAATAGAATTTTCTACCCTGACCAATAAAATGCTAAAAACAATAAAATATTATATCTATCTTATCAATAAAGAATGTAAAAACACCATTAACATTTGGGAGTACTTGTCTGTAATATTGCTACTTACTTTCGTCCTAGTTGCTACAACTTTCACAAAACCAACAAATGCAAAGAATTTTTTTAAAGAACCCAGACTGTAACAAAGGTAATTGGGATACTTACAAAAGCTGGGCATCAAGGGAATGTCACTGAGAAGATCCAGGATCTGCGGCCGGAGCAGAGAGCCATCCCACACACTCAGGAACTTATAAAGGAAACTCTCCGTGCTGGAGAATCCCTCCTGAAAAAAAAAAAAAATGTACAAACAAACCCTGTCAACATGGGACTGGAAGATTTAACAAGTAGGGAGATCATTCAGGAATTCACAAAAGAAATAAAGCAAAGCAGAAACAAATAATTGATAGATTTGTGGAATAAACTGCAACATGTTTATTCTCATGCAAACTCATCCAACTTTGAGGCTTTCGAGGTTAATTCCCTATTGGGTAATATATGTATTCTGTGGCTCGATCGTACCTGCAGGAACTGCTGTGAAAAGAGGATGGTACTCAGAAAGCGACAAGCTTCGGAAGTATTATCAGAAGTCCCATCCACAGGACATAGTAAAATCTCTGCCAAAAAAACAAACAAACATGAGAATTAACCATATTATGGTACTTTACTCATAAAACAGAACTTGCATTTTAAAAAATGGTGTTGGGAGTGACTACAGAACTTTACAAATGACTGAAAAGGTTTGGCATTACAGCATGAAAAATGTACCCTCTTGCAATGAGTGTCCAAGCCAAAAGTTAAGGCGCAGGAAGGCAGATTCATCCTGTACACAGTCCAGGTAGTGCAGAGCCAGCGCTGATCCCAGCAGCGAACCCATCTGGGCAGGCAGCTGAAAACGAGTTATGACTTCAGCATTAAGCAGCAAAATACTATGCAATGTGCATCCCCACAACATAGAGACAATATATCATATACAAGAGCTGTCAAAACAGCTGGTGGCAAATAACCAACCAATCCAGTCATACTTCTGGCTCCTTCAAGACCTGCACTGAAACCAACAATTTATACAACAGTTTAACATTCTGCCATGCTACATTCTCTCAGTATTTCCAAAAACTGTAATTTGTGTCACTCTACGAACAGCTGCCTCTCAGTATGGGAATTCAGCAAATAATAAATTATTAAATCCAAGTGACAGATTGACAACAGACATGGCTGATTCTTTCTGTAATTAACGAGCAAATGTATCTTTCATCTGTGAAACGACTGGTTCTAATGATGGTGTTGACACAGTGAGAAAGAATAAATGAGCCTTCCCAATGGCCAAAACTGCCTTACATTTACATTTATGCATTTGGAAAACGCTTTTATCCAAAGCGACTAACTTTGAATTTCAAGATACACATTTTTATCAGGTCTTACTTTCCCTGGGAATCAAACTCATGACCTTGGCGTTGCAAGCGCCAACACTACTGTTTGAGCTACTGGAAAGCATTTTCATGACCCTTTCCTTTTGCAGACTGCAAAATCACTTAAAACGTGGTGCAGGAACACTGTGAAAAGGTTCATTTTGTCCAAAATAATGCAGAAACATCAACAGACCAATCTTTCAAAGAGATTTAATAAGCCTTATGTCAGTGGATCCACCAAGTAGACTGTTTGCAAGATGTGCTTAGAAAACGTAAACTTTGTCAATTGAGAGTGTAATGTGTTGTTTAGTTACTTACAGAGATGCCAAGGTTTAAGTAAAATTTAATTTTACAGAGTTGTTTAATGTTCATCTGCAAAGTTGTCTGCTGTGAAATTTTGGGCAGTAATAAACCAATATTATAAGGTGGAAGTGCTTTAATGACGTGCTCTTTGATTAGTCTTGTGAAGGCTTAGCTCCACCAAGTGGCCAAACCACAGTAGTGCAGATCTTTGTTTACAAATCACATCAGGTGAATGCAATGTAAATAATATACAAAATTAGATTTTGTGTTTAACAATCCCAAGAAATCAGGATTCTGTTTTATTGCTACAGTCAATAAATCAATGCCAATCAACAACCCCAAAGCCTCATTTCAATGTCCAACACACCACTAGACCCAAAAAATACACCTCAGTTCAATAGATGATGCATATTGTGAGAAAGAAAAAGATATGTGCATTACCTCTATATTGTGAATGTTCTCCAGTAACTCTTTGAAGGAACGGAGCTCCTGCAGACGGAACACCTTCTTGCTGGAGTTGCTGTCGAACGCTGAGCTCAAGGGAGGTATCGCTAGATGATGTAGTTTCTATGAACATTAGGTAGTGAGAAACATTCATCTCATAGACCGATTTACTTAATGTCCACCATTCCTATGATTTCACAGCATAACTTGTTATGCTGTTAAGGCTGGAATACACTAGACAACCTTTGCCAATCATATTTTGGGCCGCTGCAGTTGAAATTTCACAGAAAACTGCAATGTATGATGGGCACAGACTACATTTTTAAGACTTCAAACTATGATTCTGTTCAATCTGAGGTTTTATGTTTTGTTTGTTTAGTTTTTATGTATTTTGAGCTGATTGTAGAATATATTGTTACCATTTGTCATGCATCTACTAGCAACAAAGTGCATGTTTCTGTGCGAATTTGATGTTTGGGAATAATTAAAAGAATGGTAGTGCACAATCCTCAGTTGTTTAGTACTTGATACCCAGCTTTTATCTGTAAGCAGAGACAAAATAGAAGAATGTATGATGCCTATTGTTTTAAAATCTGTTAAGGTTGTGATGTATTCCAGCCTTTTGTTGACAAGTCAGAGTTCTGTGAAGCTCTTTACAGCATTACGCTGAAGACATATTACCCTCTTTCTGGAGGATTGCTTCTCTTTCACATCTAAGCTCAGGCTCTGGTCAACTAAAACAGCACCCTTATTTTTTCTCTGCACAGCACTCAGAGCCACTTTCCAGGTGGAGTTGTGATTCTTGAATCCAGTCTGGAGAACAAGAAAAAAAATTGCAGTCTAAGAGTCTGAAACATTGTATTCTGCTGGAGAAAACAGTAATGAAAACACTAACCCTCACTCTTGCTGGAAGAGAGAGCATCACTAAGTCAGGGCGGAACACTTTGTAGAGTACTAGAAGTTGTGTGAGAAATGGTTGTCTGCCCTTATAGAGAAACACAACGAAAAAAAAAACATTCTATAACACTGCAGTAAGTCTACATTTATAAAAATGGATATTGAGGCTTTTATTTTAATTGTACCATTTTGGCTTGGATATCCAAAAGTTTCCTGACTCTGTACGGGTGAACTATGGGGGGGGGGTGTCAGAAAAACAAGTTCACAATGATGTTCAAATAACATGCTTATGTTCTATTGTAGCATTCACATACATACAATTTAAGCTACTTAGTCGACAACTCACCATGTTCCCGCATTGTTAAAAGGTACAACAAGTGGCAAATAAAAGGGCACTGGAAGAAAAAAAAAATATATCACATTAAATTAACACCGAAAAACTTATTGTAAAGAAATTATAAAACATATGCCAGTGGACATGACTACATGGACATATTTTAAATTAAAATAAGAATTTGCAAAGCACTACCAACCAGATTTTCTTCAGTTACAAAACTGAAAATGAAGCCATAAATGGATCTTAAGTTGTCTTTGCAGTCAATCAGGTCAAAAACAGTGAGTACCCAACGGACAAAGAGAACCTAAAAAGAAAATATGTTACTAAGAGAGTGAACTAAAAGTGTCAAGTCACAATGAAATGAAAGTAATGACAGATCTTCCATATTGGCATACGTCAAAATGTACAGGATTTTGAAAAGAAAAATATAGGCTGGGGACTTGGTGCTATGCATCGGTTGTTGATTAGATTTTGAGATCTTAAAAATGTAAGCAGATGAATGTGAGTTTGTGTGAACTCCAATGATTGGAGAAGTCCTTTACGTCACCAGTGAGAAGTCTGTTGTTTCACCCGAAGACCAAGTTATGACATTTTGATTAGAATAATTAAATTAAACATGCACATGGATAACACATTCCATAAATGAATGCAATTAATTAATTCTCATTTCATGCAGAAAAAAATGCTAAAATTAAGTGGGCAGCCATTTCACCAATGACCAGGTCAGACCAATCATCAGCCCTTACCTGTGCATTTATTGGCATTTTCCCTACACATAGCCACGAAATGCCCTTCACGATGGCCTCCTGTGGCACCACTGTGGCAGGTATTAGAAACTTCAGCACTCGGGTACAGTTCGCAGTTCCTGTTGGATAAACTAAAGTTTATCATCTGTGTGATGATGAACCACTAAAGGCATTCAGCAGAATGAGGATGAGCAACTGACATTTGTGACTAATCTCATAGCTATAGTGTTTTTTAATGATGAACTCCTTCTCATGTTGAGCAAACAAATACAGGTAGCTGAAGAAATCCGTGTATGTCTGTCCTCCTGATTTATATTACCTGCATTTAGGCTCAAAGCCAAGTCCAGCAGCACTGTGATGACTTCCGGAGAAAGACCTTTACTGACAGCTACTGTCTCCACGACCACTATATTCCTCTCCAGCTCATCATTGCCTCTGACTACGGTGCCAGCTTCCACTGTTACATACAATAATGAATGTAAATAGAGATTATAGCACTTTTAAGTAAGATGTGAAACAGCATCTGATGACTAACGTTAGACAGTCAATACAGAAACAAAATGTAAAAGTTTGAATTCGTCCCGAGTCGTTGGCAGATTTACTAAATAACGAAAAAATAAACGAATACATATTTTCTTACTGTTAAACTGTAAACCTCTAAACTGTTTTTGTAATACGTTTCTGTTATGTTTTCTGCTCCACTCACCCTGAGATAGATACTTCACCGCGAGAGAAAAGGGATCCGCCTCGCCTTTTCTTTTTTCTTTTTCTGCCAAACGCAGACTTCTGTTGCTCGCAGAGGAGGCGGATGAGTCTATTTCTCCGGAAGGTTCGGAGACTAACCCCGTAAGGTTAGATAAATCGGCCATTTTTTCGCTACATAATATTATTTATTTATTTCTCTCGTGTTAGTCTGCAGTCGCTTATTCAAACCATTCAAACCAAACGCCAAATCCGCCGCGACCGTTTGGGCATGCGCACTGGATCACTTCCTGTACAACAACCACGAGCGGAACAACCATAGACAGTAGGGAACCAGAGCCTGAAGGGAACAACTAGGCTACTCCAATTTACTAGTGTGTTCTAAAATATATGTTTGCTGTTCATTTTTTTTCTTTTAATCTGTAATTTATTTTAAAAATATTTTTTATTTAATCTGTATTATTAATTTAAAATGGTGAAGCATGTTTTCCGTTTTAAATGTAACGTTAAACTAGATTAACTTGTTAACAAGGGGTGTCTTTTGGCTCAGAAAATCTCTCTCTCTCTCCTTTTGTATCAGTCGATACATTCATATATTTGTATACAGAGTTTGATTAACAGAGATATAAACTAGGGCTGTGAAACGATTAATCGCGATTAATCACATCCAAAATAAAAGTTTGTGTTTACATAATATATGTCTGTAAACTGTGTTTAATTATTTTGTATATATAAATACACACATACATGTGTATATATTTAAGAAAAATATGTTATTTATATATAAAGTACAAATTATATTTACACAGTACATAAGCAGATATTTCTTAAATACATGCGCGCGTGTGTGTATTTATATACAAAATAATTATACACAGTTCACACACATGTATTATGTAAACACAAACTTTTATTTTGGATGCGATTAATCGCGATTAATTGTTTCAAAGCCCTAATATTAACTGATACAATAATTGAAGCTAAACCAGATTACCACAAATTTGGCCAAACTGAGACACCAGTTTGTTAAATAACTTGAAAAGTAAAAAAAAAAATAGCTATCACAAAACATCTTAAAGAATAAAAAACACTAGTAGGGCTACAGTACTGCCTTTTCATTTTTACCATTTTGCAGTCCATTGGCCAGCGCTGCTGGCCAATGGAGGTGGACGGCCGCACCTGGCGGCCATCTTGTCACAGGCAGCTCACTCACTTGTAACATTGTTTTTAATGTTGCATGTACTTTTAAAATATACCCATCACTTTCAAACGGGTTGGTTTATTATAAACGTCAGATATGTAGTCGATAGATGTAGTGACACTGCATACTTATGTATAATAAGTGTATAAATAAATAATCCTCCAAAATATTAGCCATGTTAATAAAGTTTGTAAGAAACCAAACCGTTTGTAAATCCGTCAAGATTTCAACAAGATAAGAGTATTTGTGTTCGTGCTGGTCACTAATCTTACGTGAGATACCACAGAGCCCACCAGAAAGCGTGCCTGTGACAAGATGGCCGACAGTGATTACTATAGATATCTATGCTAGTAAAGACTACTCTGAGCACTGCGGATCCACTCTATTTCATGTGGTGTTTTAACGTAGAAAATGCACCTCCGCCACCTACTGGACTGGGGTGTACACTGCAGTGTCAATGTGGTTGAAATGTGAAATATACACCGAATACAACAGCAGAAAATTGACAAAATCAACAATATAATGAGTTGACTATATTTGATTAACAGCAATGTTGCTATCAAAATGTAAGAACTGTAAATAGGGTACAATAATATGTAGCCTATTTCATGCTATGAATGACAATACACAGTTGAAGCTATGCTATGCTTTAAACATTTCTTTTGGTGGATTGAAAATTAATTTTGTGAGGATATTCATTTTTGTTTGTAACACTGGTTTCCACTGCATTGAGCTATATAAGCATATTCATGTAAGTATATAGTAATAAGTAATATGATAATTGTATTCAAAATATTTTGTGAAAAGTGTGCAAGAGATGAAAATCACAAGTGTTTTTAATACTGTCATCCAATCTCAATGGTAAACTGCATAGAGGTTTTATTCTCAGCATCTGCATGCACAAACATTTTCCCTAACTGTCAAGTGTGTAACATGGCCCATTCTGTTTAAACTAAGAATCAATTCATTTCTTGGACTATCTATCTAGGCATTCTGGAAACGGGTTAGACACAGGTCAAATCCATGTTCTCAGCTAGGTATTTTTACTCAGTACAAACAGCATATTAGGAGCAGAATACATACAAACATATGACATTTTTCTCAATTCTACTCCTTCCAGCACTGTACATTTTGAATATATATATATATTTTTAAAGACACAAAATTCAACACTTAGAAAAACACCAAAATGTGCAGTGCTGTGCAGAACAGTATAGAGGAACACATTGATCGAAACAAAATACAATAAATGGGAACAAAAATCTGCAATACAGAAAAACAATTTCATCCTATTTAGTACTGAAAATGGTTAATAAAAAATGTTATAGTCCTGTTCTAAAACAAAAGATTCCAAGGATACGTTTTTATTGGACTGTGTATTTTCAAACAAGAAAATCAAAATTGATAACAAAAACAAACCTTTTGAAAATCCTCACAAGTAAAAATACACAAAATAACCGCTACAGTAATATAAATAATATCGAGAACTAAACAAACTTTTATATTTTCATTTTTGATGTTTGTAAAAGATTTTGAGGCTACAGAAAAGGTCTACCATCTAAATTCGACGAATTTAGGGTAAAGTGACGGGCAAAGTTTAACCTTTTAACCCAATTTAAAAAAAATCTTAATGAAAAACAACTGGTTTTGTATAGTACTCATGTACAGTAATTCAAAAAGTAAATAAAAAATAGCTGACATTTGAAGTTAATGTACAATCTAAGTGGCATTTGGAATATTGTTCAATGAAGGCCAAAAACATGATATTAATATAACAGTAGTTTAATCTTTTGCTGCAAAACCACAGCCAAAACAGTTGCCACAATGGTAATTGTGGTGAGGACTTAGATTAGATTCAAAGACGTTTTTCAGGTGAGACATGAGGTAAAGGTAAGATTAGAACTGATTTTTGGGAGGCTGGGACATAAATCACCTTTTGGGACTACTGTCTTTTTTTTCTGAGGACCTTCTCCATCATACAAGCACAGATCTGCTGCCCGGTGCTCTTAATGTGGAGCTAAGAAACTTTGACTTTGTTCTTTTCCTGGGCATTGAACTGCTCTTCTCGTCTCTCCTCCCTCTCTGGCCGATCCTCACCCTGACGAGCAATGAGCAGCCGGCACGTCAGCAAAATACCAAATACCAGGGCATGGGCATAGCGTTTTAGAGGATCTCCAACCAGCTGGTGGAAGAAGAGCACCGCTAGCATGACCAGTAGCAGAATAAAGTTGGCCACGTCTTTTGGTCTCCCAGGCACAAGCGTCAGAACAATTCCACATCCCACCTCAAGAGTACCAATAATCTTGCGTAGAAGTACAGAGGAAATGCCCATTTTTTTCAACACTGGAAGGGCCTTGGCATAACTCTTGTAAGCTCTTTTCTGGAAAAGAAACATTATTATGGAATTTAGAAGCAGGCAAAATGCAAGAATCAAGAATATATAACAATATATACACATATTTTTAAAAAGGCATATTTTGGATTGTAACGTTTTTATTTGAATGTTTTGACAGTTTCTGTGATCAGTATAGCTTTAAGGGGAGGGGTTGGATTAAATAATAGAAAATATCAGTAGCCCTCAATCGGGTCATGTGGTCTATACAACCCCAATCGACTTTTACTTAACAGAAAAAAAGGTTCCCTTCATGTTAGTGGAATAAGATTTTGTGACTTTTCATACATTATCTATCTAACACACAAAAAACTGGGCTTGATTCGGTTGTTCTGAAGGTATGTAAAAAAAATGTTTACACTTCCGGTCTTTGGGTCAATATGACCCCACATTGAAATGAATGAGAATTGTGACAAACAATGTGTCCAAAAAAAAAAAAAAATCTAACATAAATTTGAAAATTTTTACACAGAAATGAAGGCCTAGTAGAGCATAAATGCAATGTATCATAAAAAATAACATTTCATATGCTAATGCTAAAGCTAATGGTGTAGTTGAGGAATTGTGTGGTATATGGATACAAAAGTACTTTATATCTCCAAAAACAAAGCATTAATGAATAGATGAGAAGTAAACAAAAAAAATGATATATTATTTATATGATTAAAAATTTATATTTTTTGTACAATTACTCAATCAATTTTTGGGGTCCCCGAAGCCCAGAAGTGTAATCAGGAAACGAAGACCATTTGAAGGTTAACCTGAGTCAATGGAAATCTAAGCAAAGTCTTCACTAATAGGCTATAGTAAAACAAAGTTTAATTGCATGAAACACAGTTTACAAGCTAATGAAGTTTTGAAGTTTACATTGTGTGTTGTGTGTTCGTCGATGCAAACATTTGAAATACTTTTTATATATGCTCATACTGACGCAACTGTACTGCACTGAATTGCAACGATTAACTTTTTATTAAAGTAAAAATTAAATAGTAAAAAAAAAAAAAAAAATGAATGTGTCTATGACATCACAGCAGTTGCTGCACCTGCAGATGGAAGATAGCCTGGAATTTGCTGGAAAGCGCCGCCATTGCTTTATCATCATCCGCTTCAAAATAATAGATAGAACGATATCACAAAACAATCACACGTATTTGAGAGCGTTTGTTCCATTTATCATACAGATGATGCGCATTGGGATGTCGTAATTGACCTATTTAACTTATGCGGTAGCCTCATAAAACAATGTTGCGGCTGTGTGCACATAATTCGCTGTTCAACTGCTCCAGTGATGTTCAGTTATTTTACACAGTCCGACTCGTTAAGAATCTAATTATGTCTGTTATGTATTTTAGATTATAGATATAACTATTTGCAGTGTAATTTCTATTCAACTCGATAGCCAATATGATTTTTTATTTTAATAACGTTATAGCCAACGTTACAAAAGCAGGCAGCAACAGCGCTAGCGGATTTAATGGACAATGCAAAAACAGACAATTACGTTACATTAACACCCCCACCAAGCAAAGCCGTTTGCCTCCAGCTAAAGCTTACGCTAACGTTACTTTGATTATTATTACAGGCGCTGCTAAACGACGATCACTTACCATTTCACTATATGCATCTTTGCTTAATCTTGGTGTGAGTTTAATTGTACCCATGAACACGAAAAAGAGACCCAGTGCAAAGGAAAGGGCGACAATGGTTATTGTTCTTGGCGAGGCCATCTTCTGTAAAGTCTCCCTGCGATTGGCATCCGTTGTCCCGCTCCAGCTTTCTTCACTGTCCTGCTGAAGATGCTGAAGGGGGGAAGGGCTTGAACACTGTCAAATATGGCTGCATTTCATTCCGCAACACTTTTAAGAAGCACCTTTAGAGGGCGCTGTTGTCACTGCTATCCAACTGCAGTGTAAACTCCCAAGAAAAAAACAAGTTATTAGAAATAAGAAAATTAGAAAATCACTTCACTGTGTGGATTTACTTTCTTAATAATGATTTTAATTTAGAACTTTAATGAATTAGACATTATCACCTAAGCTAAAATATTTCCATATTTGGTAGCCGCCCGAACCCCGCCCACAATATATTTTAGTCTGGAAGTTCTGACTAGAATATGAGTATGACGAAGTCAGGCTAGTGAGTAGTGAGTATTGGGTTCTGACGTGGCAATTCTGTCAGTAATTACTCACCCTCATGTTGTTCCAACCCCGTAAGACTTTCTTTCATCTTTGGAACACAAATTAAGATATTTTTTATTAAATCTGAGACCTGTGTCTCATTCCTCCATAGGCTTCTATGTCTAATTGAAACTTGCTGGCCCTGAAAGTTAGTAAAGACAATGTTCAAAATAGTCCAAGTGACTACAGTGGTTCAACCTTAAGTTTATCAAGTGACGAGAATAGTTTTTGAGCGCAAAAACAAAAAAATGACTACTTTATTCAACAATTAATTGTCTTGTGTGGGCCTCTGTTCACCACTTTGTGGTCGACATCCGCCCTCGATGCATCCACAAGACCGAAAGTCATTGTTGAATAAAGTTTTTTTTTTTTTGGAACAGTTTGGAACAATTTGAGGGTGAGTAAATGATGACTGAATTTTCACTTTTGAGAGAACTATCCAATCCTTTAAGTTTTAGAGTTAATTCATCTCCAAAAAAACAAAACAAAACAGGTGTAGGCTATAAGCTTGAATCAGTTGATTAAAAAAACAACACAATATTTTTATCTGGATTTATTTGTTCATATATCTGGTGGAAAAACTTCAGGGATGATTATTCTGTGTAATAATAATTTTTTTTCTCCTTATAAAACCATGACACTTCTATAAAAAGTATAAAATGGCTAAAATGAAATGGATTAATATTTTTACAAATTTCACAAAAAAGGGTAGGCAACTTCTTATTCAAACCTGTAAAGAATATCTCAGGTTCAAAGATAAATAAATCATATAAGTACACCATGGTAAATCATGAGACTGATTCATCATATAGGTTTACATTGATAAACACATTTCACTAATAATACACTATCATCTTCATAGTCTCTTTTCAAGACAGAACTTCCTGAATGTTTAATTCTTTCTCAATCATAACTCAAAAATCTCTTTATACAATTAAAATACAAATTATATACATATTCATATTAAAGTTGCCCCAAAAAGTCTTTACAAAAGTAATGATGATGACTTCCTAGCCAATACAAAACAGTAACTGGTTTGCAGATGGGCTCAGTTCATCATCCAGTGAAAGACATCGATACGTGGTTCAGCAAGCCATCCATTTCTTCATTCTTAGTGATAACCTTCAGGATACGTTTTCTTCACTATCCAGAAACAATGTCCTGTTCCTGTCGGGCTTTGAGAGCCAAAATTGCTTTTCGGTAAAGGTCTATTAAGAAACAGGCAAATTAAATGCTTTAAATTAGTCTACATTTCTACAGATCAGGACTGTCTGTTTTCAGCAAATTGTTTTGTTTGTTTTCTAATTTTAAAATCAGTGTACAACAATTATTGACAATAAGTATAAAGGTCATATATTGTGTTATAAAATTCCTCCCACAAAGCCAAAATTCATCCCAAGAACAGCCCTGATCAAAATGAATAGAAGTCAATAATGCTCACCGAAAGTAGTTGAAAGATCAACAGGCTGTGCATAAGCAGTGGGAACTTCCTCTGTGTTTATCTTGTTCTTTCGTTTTACTTTAACAGTCTTCTTTTTTCTCTTTCTTGCCTCTTTTCCTGTGAATAAGTAGGTTAAAAGCATGAGAGGGAAATAATATGCTGTATTTCACAGTTTTAAGGACATACACTCCTAAAAATTAAGGTTCCAAAAGTTTTTGTGTGTGTGTGTGTGTTGCTGCACTGCCGTATAAGAACATTAGTGCAGAACTTTCTTCAATCTAAAGAACCTGCTTCCATTATGAAGAAACTTTTGTCAAATGGAAAGGTTTCATGGGTTTTAAAGGTTCTTCGTGGAACATCAATGCCAATAAAGATTCTCTATTTTAAAAGGGATAGTTCACCCAAATTCTGTCAAAAATAATGTCTCGTCAGAAAATTTCGAAGTTTTACGATCTCTTTTTGAACTTTTTGAAGCAAAATAGTGACAGAAAGCTCTCAGTTTTCATCAAAAAGATCTTCATCTGTGTTCCAAAGGTGAACAAAATTCCTTTGTCGAGTTTGGAACGACATGAGGGTGAGTAATTAATGACAGAATTTTCATTTTTGGTTGAACAATACCCCTTAAAGTGTGTATAAGCTTCCGTATTCAGTTGTTGACACCAAGTACCTCTAGAGGGTTTGGAGACCTCACTGTTGGGGGATTCAGGTATACCCAAGTTCTCTTCTTTTACTTTTACTTTGCGTTTCAGCTTTCCACGTTTTGGTGGCAGCAAAGCACTACTGGCTTTCTCTTTCTGGACACTGTGTTCCTGTTCTGCTTCATTTCCTTCCATCTCCTCCAACTCTTTTTCATTTTCTCCTCTGCTTGGATTCTCCATCTTAATTTTAACATTCACTTTCTTCTTTTTGCTTAATTTCTTTTTTGAAGAGCTCTCCTAACATACCAAGGGGAAATCAATAAGTAAAGTGAGTTATATAACAGTATAGATTTCTTAAAATTTCCATGATGAAGATTTTTACCTTATTTAGAATATTTCTGATTGGTTGCAGACTCCCATTTTTCCTCTCAGTTTCACTGTGATGTTCTTGACGGATATCTGTTTTGCTTGTCCGTGTTCTGCAAGACAAGAACATCTTATCTAATTATTTATATGTACACAAATTAGCATATAAAACACTACCGTTAAAAAGTTTTGGCTCTGTACGATGTAATTAAAATGCAATTTGTTAAACTAATCAAAAGAGAACGTTAAACATTTATATTGTAACAAAATAAATGCTGTTCATTTGAACTTTCTATTCATCAAAGTATCCTGAAAAAAAAAACACAAAAATATTAAGCAGCAAGTGTTTTCAACATTGATAATAAATGTTTTTAGAGCAGCAAATGAAAATATTAGAGTGATTTCTGACGGATCATGTAAAATTGCAGCTTTGCCATAACAAGAATAAATTACATTTGAAAATATGAAGAGTTCAGATGCAAAAGCCTCTAAATGCCATTTGAAATTTTCTTCTAAAATTACCATTTTTATCAAGCTTGTATATTTAAGTTCAGTAATTTCACTTAAATGACAATTAATAGGTAATCTTCATTGCCATTTAAGTGAAATTACTGAACTTAAATTTATATAAGCTTGATAAAAATGATCATTTTAGAAGAAAATTTCAAATGGGCTTTTGCATCTGAACTCTTCATATATTCAAATAGAAAACTTAAAGTTATTTAAAACTGTAATAATATTACTGTTTTTACTGTTTTTGATCAAGTAAATGCTGCTTTGGTGAGTATAAACCTCTTACAAAAAAAAAATGTGTGTAGTAGTAAAAGTAGTAAAAGTAGTAAAGCAGAACTCACCTCTCCTCTTTAGATTTGTTCCGACTCTTCTCTATTTTTCCTCTCTTTTCCTTTTCTTCTGGCCCTAATGGTCGCCTCCCATCCCTCATCACACGGGCACAGAGGTCTGGGTAGTCCAGGCACACGGCTCGCAGTAGCCATCTGAGGCCTCGCAGGGTCTTTCTGTCTGACCAGCGACGCAGGTCCGTTGAGGCAGAACATGGCTCCTGTAGATTAAAAATCAACCGCTCAAAGTATATGGTAATAAAACTACTGGTAACCAGTCAAGGTGTTGCCATAATCATTTACAAGTTGACAATTCTGGCATATTATCAGTTGCTCTACTCTATAATCACTTCCTGAAGGTTTCTCATATATTTTGCATTTGTCAGATTTTGATTTTTAATTGTCCACAGTACTCACAATATGGCAAAGGGACCGGCTTTGGTTGACCAGCCTCTCGAGGGAGAGAATTTCAATAAGTTCATTTCCCAGCAGAGCATTCATTTTGTCCTGTTTATTGGCCAGCCTGTTATGAGATGGTCAAAATAGTCACAGATTAGACACTGAATATGGCTTAGGGCAGCAATTTGTACCTTGTTAAAATTGAATTTTTTATATTGATTTTAAAACTGTATTGTTTGTAGTGCCTTTTCCCTTTTTTCCTTGTAGTACTCATCATACATGAGGTATTATTCGAAGGCTTAAACACTCTCACATCCATTATGGAACATTATGTTACCATGGAAACCGCACCTTTTGACCTAAGATTTTAAAGTTTCTAGCCGATAGAATGTCTGTTGGGGACCATCAAAAGAAATTGTTTTAAGAAGTATTAAGCAGACAGACTAATAATACTGTAATGGCTGCTAGTTGACATGTAGTTGCAAGGTTATTTAAAGTTAGCAGAATGTCTAAAGTGAATTATCTGCAATAATCTGCTGAGTGTCTTCTTTAAAAAAAGAACAACCTTCTCTTCCCTTGGTCTTTTATTCCAAAGCATTCATGAAATACAGAAATGTAAGTTTAGATCTATGCTCCAAAAGCGGGTGACCGTGGACAGGTTACTCAGTATAGCAGTTGTAAACAGGGGTATCTTACACAAGAAGAGGCTTTCCTGCTACTCTTGGATGCTTCAGCAAGTCCACAAGAACTTCTTTGACCTCTTTGATTCGTTGTCGGTCACTGGAATCCACCACAAAGATGATGCCATGAGCTTCACCGTAATGCTCTCTCCAGGACCCCCGAACCTCTTGAGCCCCACCCATATCCAGTATGTTAACCAAGTAGTTCTCCAGCTTTAATTCAGTGCGGACACATTCACGAGTGGGGCCTACTTCTCCGGGGGGCACTGAACAAAGTTGCATAACATTAAAATGCAACAAATGCAGTCAATTTAGTATCTACAAATCTCTCTCTAATATTCAATTTCATTTACCTCTCAACATCCCTCTGACACAAGATGTTTTTCCAACCTTGTCCAAACCAACCACTAGCACTGTGATCTTCCTGTGAACATTTTTAAACAAGGTTAATTAAGTTCTGTACAAAACCCTGAGGTTCTTGAGTTTTAAACAACCCTTTATGCTAAAAGGTTTCTATATAAAGACCCCATGTGCTGAAAATCACATTTTTAATGTCGTTTATATGTCTATGTGGTGTTTTTAATCTGTTTTAAGACAAACCATGTGCAAATTCATCAGTCAACACCATTGTTTTCTACAGTACGTCACAAACATGTTGTAACCAATCATGTCAACGTGCGGGCGGGTTTTGCATTTCATTAACTATGACTGCTCTGAAGCAGGGGAGTCTAAAGAGGTATATTTTTCTGTTGAAATTAAAAACCGAGTACATTTAGCAATAGCAACATAGTGGATGGATTATGTATACAATGTTATGATGAACTATATGCCTTTCTCCACTGATGTTCTAAATTGTTTAAAGAGTTTCTAAGGAAACTGATTTTTTGAAGGCAGCTCTGTGATTTTGAGATGGCGAATGTGAACATGGTTTGTGTAACATTAGCAACACATAGCTGTTTGATAACATTGTCAAGCCAAAGGCTAATATCAGTTACCGCCATGTGTCCAACATAGAGAGCGATACATACTGTACACATGTCTATAATTCACTCTTCCATTTCTTCTGAATCAGTTTCTGGTTCAAACATTAAGGCTAAATACGACCAGTAATTCCACTTGCCATTGTGAAGCATTTATACAGTAAAGTTTGAGATTGAGTGGATCAGGTAGTCCGGGCTATAGATATTCTTTGCATTTGCAGTGATTCAAGCTATTTTAAGGCATGAAGAAAATAATTTTCACAAGGAAAAACCTTTAAAGGGTTAGTTCACCCAAAAATGAAAATTATGTCATTAATGAGTCACCCTCACGTCGTTCCGAGCCCATAAGACCTCTGTTCATCTTTGGAACACAGTTTAAGATATTTTAGATTTAGTCCGAGAGTTTTCTGACCCTCCATTAAAAATGTATATTGTATTAATGTACACTCTAAAAAATGCTGGGTTGTTTTAACCCAATTTTGGGTCAAATATGGACAAACCCGAAATGTTGGGTTAAAAATGTAATGTAAAAATTTAACCCAACGGCTGGGTTAGTCCATATTTTACCCAAAGTTGGGTTAAAACAACCCAGCATTTTTTAGAGTGTATATTACGTTGATATTACGGTATACTGTCCTTGTCCAGAAAGGTAATAAAGACATCATCAAAGTAGTCCATGTGACATCAGTGAGTTAGAATGTTTTGAAGCATTGAAAATATATTCTGGCCCAAAAAAACAAAAACTACGACTTTATTCATCATTGTATTGTTCTGTTGTCAATCCGCGTTCACGAATCCGCAGCGACACTGATGACGTAAGACGCTGCTGACGTGTATCTGGTGCGTCCGTGTATTTGGGGATTAAATAAATATGGCTGGGCAAAAAAAACCCAAGTCTTCCTCTGTATCGAAATCCTGAGACATGTTTGCGAAGATTGTTTTGTTTACAGAGTGTGTCTCCCTCAGACTGTAAATGAAACTCGGGCGCACTGATTACACGTCAGCGTCACTGAACGAGGCTCAGCAACAGAACCGGAAGAAAATGCAATGATGAATAAAGTCGTAGTTTTTTTTATTTTTGGACCAAAATGTATTTCCGATGCTTCAAAACATTGTAACTAACCCACTGATGTCACATGGACTACTTTTTATGATGTCTGTATTTCCTTTCTGGACAAGGAGAGTATAACGCACATATATTGGAGGGACAGAAAGCTCTCGGACTAAATCTTAAATATCTTAAACTGTGTTCCAAAGCTTAACAGAGGTCTCACGGGTCTTACGAGTCATAAATTACATAATTTTTTAATAATTATTGGGTGAACTAAACCTATGTAATTTTGGTGATCAAAGATGAGTTTTAAGAGATAAAATTATAGACTACAAGGGGATTTTCCATGTTTAAAGGGTTATTTAATTTTTGTCTAGTATTTACGAGCGGTTTAGTTAACAAGAGTTGATTCAAATGAATAAAAAAAATGTAAGTAAAGCAAAATTCATAAAGTTATCCCATGATGGGAACCTGACAGAACACTTTAAGGATTTATAGAACCTTTTCTGATCAACAACAACAAGAAACATATAGAACTGTATAGGATTTGCTTGGTTGACTGGTACCTCAGGGGTTGCTGGAGTTTGGAGATCCAGTTGCAGCAATTGCTCATGAGGTTGAACATGTTGACCTGAGGAGGAGAGAACCAGGGAGAGCACCATCGTCTCCTTAACTCGTACCTGAAAGCAGATAACGGGACACTCAATCACTAGCCAACGTCTTATTAAGCATGTAAACATCAGCTGTTGTGTCTCGCACAAGCATTAACCTCAATAATAAAGGATTCATTAGTTACTTCGAATTCCCGTCACCCACTCTGTAATACCTGTAATGTTTAAAGTGGCCAAAAAAATAGGATATCAAGCAGTATGATAAAAGATAGGATCCCTTTTAATATTGGAACTTAGATAAACTTAGTTTAATACAGGAATTTAGATAGGAACACTTTTAATTAAAAATATATGTTTATAGACACTTCATTTTACAGCCAAAAAGACATATTTCTAGCCATCTTTTCAGACTTCAGCAATTTAGCATTTATTCCTTAATTTCATGTCTCTATGAGATCTCAACACAGCAAAAGAGCTGAGTAGGCATTGTTTTTGAGCCAACTAGCAGAATGAGCTCTTGAATACAAAGATAACCTTCACATACTGTATGGCAACTGCATATAAACCCACAGTAGCCTAATTACATTTACTGGTGTCTGAGATGTAGGGAGGTTTGTTATCTTAGTGTTCGGTCCATCACTGGACATCTGTTCAGCCCTGTAAGCCTTTAAAGAATATTACGCTGTTCTCATTTTGAACACATGACCCCTTTATCCAAACGGCATGTACTGAAACAGCCCACCTATCAGTTACACTGTGTGTCTGGAACCGAAAAATACATTTTCTGTTTCCACATAAACATTTGACTGACACCTAACTAAGGATGCTACAACTGTCAGTTCTAAAAGGCACATTTGACCACAGAGGACATCAAAATATTATTGTGGATTCATTTATAAATACAGTGTAAACGTTCTTTCTACATTCTTCAATACATTCTTGAACCAAAAATGTGTTCATTTCAGTGTTTCAAAATTTGTAAACAAAAAACCCTATTCAGTCTTCTCTGCACGATCACATCATTAACAGCATTGATGAGTATAGGAACATGACACACAATGAAGAACATCAAATCGCAGGGTTTTTTATAGTTATTAAACACAAAATATATACACATCACATTACTCACAGTAGTATGTCAGAATCCATGCGTTTTTGTTTGTCTGTCCAGAGACATTTTGCACAAGGCTGCTAAAAACTAATCAGGCTCTACTTATTCTTCTAATCCTGTCACCTCATGCGGGAGGAGCTTGGAGTAACACCATCACATCCTTACAACCAATCATATGGTTGAGAAGTTGAAAATACCGACAAGCTGCCATTCTGAATAGCTGGTTTCAGTCTCTTTAACTGGGCTAATTGTAGACGTCAGCCAGGTAATTTTAGACCAACTGTATGTAAATTGTAATTAAGAGTTATATGAAATGCCCATAGACATCTGCTTTGAGGAAATGAGAAATATTTTATTTACTATCATTATTTACGTTATAACATCATACTGTTGTTTACACATTTCTGGCTGATAAAGCATCCAAATGCTGCAACTTCAGAAGATTATTGCTGCTGCTTATCCAGAGTTAAAGTCACAATGAAATAAAAATTGACATTTCATTTTTTTTTTTTTCATGAAACACTGCAGACGTTTTTTATTCATGTGACTGTATAAATAAAAACATCAACTTCTTCTTTTTATGCCAACACAACACGGAAATTGTTATCATCACCCTGGTTTCCTCAACAAAAACCAATAGGATTTTTCCAGAGGTTCTGAGACTAAGAAAAGTTAATAATTCTTACACATTTTGTTCACAGTGATCTTCACAAATGAGCACAACTTTTATGAACTTTAAAGCCTAAATAAAATGGGCAGAAGTAAAAAAAATATCTCCTTTGGCCTTTATTTAATTTTTTTTTTAATCCCTAAAAGGTTTGAGTTAGTTAGCAATTATAAACGTAAACATATTTTGAGGTTTTAACCACAGACCTTATTTAACCAAAAACTGATGAAGTCAGCAAAATGGGCCACGTTTTTGGTCAATTGTAATAAGCAAATATATATAGCCTAGCCTATGCATGAGATATAATTACATTTTTATAAATTAGTGGGTCTCTTAAATATATAGCTATATCTTTTTTAACTTAACATTTTTACAATTTTTTAAAGAGATATGATGCTACAACCTTATTTAGCCCATTTTAGCTGACTTTACCCAATAGAGTTCTAGATAATAGTTCATATAAGAGTAACCACACATGTAGGTCACATTAACCAGCAACACTTTGTCTCAATTCTAAACTATGGTTTTTAAGACTTTCTTATCTCTGAAATGTTGTTAATGCAATAACATTCAATACATTTTAAGATTGATCAAATAATTTTTGGATCCATTGTATCAGCATCATTGCATGACTGCAATTTCAGGTCAAAGTTTCAGCAACCACACCTTGACTGTCTTTCCTGCCCTTAATTCATATGTGGTAAACTGTAATTATGATAATAAAAAATAATATAGCCTAAACTTGTGTCTGTCCCTAACTGTCACAAGGTTTCAAGTCAAATGTTGTTTTAAGCACAATAAAAAAACAGCATTGAATCTCAAACTTTATCTAAATCAAACTTAATTTGAATTTACAAATAAGTGCTTATAGCGTTAGTAAAGATTATCTGATTTGATCACGGTTTCATCAGCTGCTTTTCATTTTAGAATTACAGTTGAGCACACAGTGATATACATCATAGAGTTAGGAGGGTCTGAGAAACTGCAGCATTTCCTGATGTGTATGATATACTTTTGACCACCAGAGGTCTTTAAACCTAAATTCAAGACATTTATTTTCTGTTTAGTCATTCAGGATCTATTATAAGTTACTTAATATTCAGCAATATTATTGATCTGCACTGTAACTAGCGGACGAGGACCAAACTGAGCTGGACGATGTCATCATTGTTTTCCCCAGAGCTGCTTTGCAGCTGAATTGAACTCATTTAATAATTAATCATTTTTACAGTTATTTAAACAAATCAACACTGAACAATGACCCTATTGTCTTCCTAGCTGCTTTACGGCAGAATTGAACTTTTCACTGTTTGCTTCAGTGATCATTATGTTTATTAGCTACTGTAAAGCTGCTTTGAAACAACCTGTATTGTATAAAGCACTCAAGGTGACTTGACTAGTTATGCCTCTCTGAAAGATCAAATTACTGAAGACTTCCATTTAAAAACCGGATGCGAGTGCATTGCTAAAACAAAACAAAAGCAACATCCTCTTTTCTCCTAAGTAATCTGATCTGATTAAGTAATTACTGGCAGGCGCTTACTTCATCCGTTGACTAAACTCATGCAGCGAGATGAACGCATGCAGGCACAGCCCCCGTCAGCTGGCCATGACACAAATGGAAACAGCCCATATAGCCAGTCCTTACACCCGATTCCATGAATCACAAGCTGGACAGCTGCTCATACCATATTATATAAGGTAGAGCTTCAGCTCATGTATTATCTCTGCATTATCTTATGATTCACTATGGGCATTTGTGACCATGACGGGTGTGGATCGGAGTCAGAGCAGGCCATATACATTTGTTTACTAACTGGTCATGGCTTGTTCAGTCTGGGACAATGAATCTGTGGGGGTGGGACTGCAGAGCAACAACAACAACAGCACTACTGTGTGTTTCTCCTCACATAGTGAAGACATCCAACTGACACACTCTCTATACTAAAAATCTCTATACAAACATTTAGATTTGCAAAAAAAAAAAGAAGAACCAACCGTTGTCCCAACCTTTTACTTTTAAATTTAGACTGTTTCTAGCCATAAATATTAGTTATGTTTTAATTTGGGTATTTGATTATTCTGGGTATCCCATAGGCTACTTTCAACAATTCGTTTATTAGGGACCCGGTGTGTGATGATAATAAATGATAATTAAATTGTAAATCACATTTTAGCCATTCTGGCAATTCTGTGCTCCTGTACATGGTATTACTCCAGCTATGGGAAACAGCAGAGTGTTACGAGACAAACTATCAACAGTGTCACATGTAACTTAAAATTGCTGGAGAAATTCATTATATTAATTTTACACAAGAAACATGGTCTATAGCACCAAACTTTAACCTAAGTTTAGCATACAACACTTACAGAACAGCAGTCGAGTGTTTTAAAGAATGAACTAAACTAGTCTGTTTGCCTTTACATGTAGATGCACAAACAACTAATGTGTGTTCTATTAGCATAATGTGTTCACAAAACCTGACAGCAAAGAGAGAGTGTGAGTGTTCTGAGTGCAGGACTGACAGACACTAACAGAGCACTGTGTGGGGGTTTTCTGGTAACAGAATACCTATGACTCTTTTGCCATTGTCCCTTGCATTGATCAGTGGCCTGTTGCCTGAAACCATGTTTTAGTCTAAGCCTCAGACGTCACACCCACTGTCCAATGGCAGATCATCGGATGCATTTGGCACACAGAGTCTACTGCCGTCAGTCTAAAGGTCTAGCTAAGCGAGGCTACCCATGTTCTGATGCAATAAAGCCACTCCCCCTGTATCTCTCGCTTCAAATTAAAGCAGTTAAGAGTGAAAGAATTAAAACATTTTTTTTAAATGCTGCAAAGTATTTATTATATTTATATTATATGAATTTTAATTATGTTTAATTCATATAAAATATTCATACACAGATTGGATCTCAATGAATAAAATATTCAACTTGAAAATCTTTATTTGTCTAATTTAACACTCAATGAAAACCAAAATTATCAAGACAGAGAGGGCTGGATAAAATCATACCAAAATATGTAAAAAAACTGAAGTTACAGGCTGATCCAACTTGTTCATCACAGCAACTCATGTAAATCAGAAGTGTGGCCCACACTCACGATAATGTCTGGATACTCTTGATGAGATGGTGGATGGTGTCCTGGAGGATCTCCTCCCAGATTTAAATTTGGAGAGAGAAACACAGGGGGAGTGGCTTTATTGCATATTTACTCACAGCTGATTGGTCAAGTTATGGTGTACAATCTCCAACCCAGAAGAAAACCTGTTTTGGCCGTTTAGCGTACATTACCATAGCAATGAAACCCACTGAAAACCAATCCACCTTACTGAGCCTGAAAAAAAAGTTTGCTCAAAATCTTAATCTGTAGAAACTGAAACTGGCTTTGTGCAACAGGACATAAACAGTCTACAATTCTTTTGTTCTGAGGCCTGCTTGATTCACAAAGCTAGATGAACAAAAGAGTTTCAGAGTAGTCTGTCAGAGTAGTTGACAAATCCATATGAATACAACCAGGTTTATGCAGGTTCAACGGTCTCGCAACGCTCAGTACAAACTTTTTCTGTCAACTCTGGTTTAATCCAGAGTTTGTGATTAATTCTGAAAGTGTGAAACATACGGAAAACAGCCAACCACACGGAACATGGAGAGCATCAGTTTGATTCACTTCTTGAGAGAGGCGTGCAAAAGATAATTATAAAAAAAAAAATATCATGAAATGAAATCCATTTACATAGCAGGAATAAACTGCTGCTGCAGCGAAAGTTTGAGAAGGCAATGGAAAGAGAAATCGGACTATTTCAAAGCAAGAGAATCAAACAAATAGGCATTTAAATAGTTTCACAAAGAGCTCAAAAGAACACGTAAGCTAATCAGGGTAAAAGCTTATATATTAAAAGCTTGTTTCATATGCTGCTCAAAATATTAAGGGAACATTAGGAGAACATAATTCTCCTAAGTTTTCAATCTTTCACATAATAAGAGTGACTGCAGTCAAATTGAGTGTACAAGAATGTTGCAATTGCGAGAACAAACCACATATGTAATACATTGAAAAAGCAACACCAATGTACCATAATTAGTAGGATTATACAAAATCAAAGATGAAGTAATGTTTTTTTAGTTCTGAGGAGGGTCTAAATAATATTTATAATGTATTAATTTATTGTTAATATTAAATAATGTTGTGCCAATATGTACTGCCACAAATGCAAGCAGTGTTCATCTGTATATCAGTTTAACACTTGCAGTGGCATCTCAGTTCAACAGACTAAGGTCAATTTTCCATTATTGAGGATACAAATGTGTTTTGTAGAAAAGGGCAGATGGCAAGCAAAAATCTTTTTCTCAACTGAACATATAAAAACAACCATTATTTGCATTGTTTTCTAAACAGAAATATGTATATACAGTACATGTACAATATATGTACAGCATATATATATATATATATATATATATATATTCCCTCTATTGAATACGGTAACAATGAAAATATGCTCTCAAAAATAGGCAATCGTGTTCTTAAAAATTATTCAAAAAGACAAACTTCTGAGTCTGGTGTATAGCTAAATCAACTGTATGGTCCAGGTAACATTTCTAAACAAATGAATTTCACTATGAACACATACTGGTGAGTTCAACTGGTCATAGCCTATTTGTACTGCTGCTTTCTTCTTTTATTAGAAGTTTGTCTATTAAATCTCTGCGCAGTGTCAAAGCCTCTCTGCTGTCCCCTGCCCAAGCATTTCATGTGAATAGACAGCCAAAAAAAGAAATACATGTTATTTCAAGGCCTCACAGATACTGCCATGATGTGCCATCAGTGTATAAATTAAATTCACATTTCTTAATTTGCTGCCATCAGTGTGCCCTCTCCTCTGCAGTGAAAAGAAAAATGAAGGGTGAATGAAGTCTGGTTTCACATGAACATGCAAAGAACTGATCATTATGATAGAGGCTTCACATACAAGAAAACCTATCGGACCCATTTGATTCATGCACAGAATGCTATATTTTAAAAGTCATATGTGGGAGATTAGGAGGAGAAACAGTTAGAGAGAAGGACACTGCAGCTTTACAGAGCTCAGTTATGGTTGAGTATAAAAGAAACACTTTTATATCACACAATTTTAACACTAGAACGGCCACAACGGTCATTTTGACCGTTTTGAATTTTATATCTACAATAACTTTGTTGAAAAAAATAATAAAATCCTGCTGGTACCTGACTTTTCCTAAAATTGTCTGTATTTTCATTTAAAATGCTTTTCATATAAATTAAGTTACGTAAACGTAAGGCAAAACAAAAAAAATGAACATATTTACCTATTTCGGCCATAGACGGTCATATTGACCGCACTGAATTTTGCGGTATTTTTTTGTTAAATATCCCGCGGTTGATCGTGTTCTCTCTCAACTGTCAACAGAATGGTCCGTCCGGTCACCTCTGTAGCAGTGTTTGCCATATAATAATTTCTACATTAGTTGTTGATCAGAAATAAGCAAATAAAACCGGACTACAGTTATCTATAATTCGGATGCAGGGGAACAATCAGAGGTGGTGTGACAGCGACGTTTCCTGGGTGCAAGTTAACATTTCCTCCTCATCAGAGAGTGATTCAGAGTCAGAGTCCACATCAAGCAAAAAGAGACGGCTGCTATCATCAGACACGGCGGATCCAGATGTTCCATTCATGTCGGATGATCGTGGTGAGCTCTGCTGCCCTGTCCTGCGCTGTTCACTAGGACCGCGTCGCAAATCGTCACTATCTAACATTTTCGTCATAGTCTTTGTCATTCAAACCTTGTTTTTATTTAGTTATTGTCTCGTTTTCGTCTTTGAAAAAATGTGGTTGACAAAAATAATTACGAAAATTATTCATCAACACTGTTTTGAATCTAACGGTCAAAATGACCGCTTGTGGCCGTTCTAGTAGTTTTGGAATTCTGGCACTTCTAGTGTTAAAAGGGGGAGAATCTTTTCGATATGTCCCGCCCTGTCTTCCTGTTACAGTTGAAAATACGTCAACAACACATTGACACATTGAGTGCAATATGGGCCTAACCGCATCCGGTGTGCCCTAGGACCTGAGGGAATCCGGCAGCTAGAGACAGCAATAATAACAGCGCAGGCTTTCAGTCACTCACACTGCATTTCGGGACACACCTGGCTTTCTGATCAGAGACAATTCCGTTGAAAGTCTCTCTTCGAAATGGAAATAATCTGGCAGTTTAATTAATCGATGTTGGTGGCACCGTAATGTCTAGATCGGTAGGTACGTAGCATGTTTTAAAACACCGAAGATCACTAACGTTATACTATATAGGTACTAATGTTACTTTCTTTCCCAGCATTGCATATGTGGCAATGTGCATATGAGCCGAGTTCACATAAATGGACCACGCAGACGGTCATTCGACGATGACGTTTCATGAACAATGACACTAACGCTGCGAGGATCGAGACAAAGCGCACGAGAAGTAAGGAAAGATGGAAAACAACAAGCCGACCGAGCATGACATCACGGAGGTGGTGGCGCAGCAGTCCGCCGTGAGCAAGAGTGAGAACGGTGTCATTATGGTGATCAGCCACAGTAACGTCCAACCACCCTTCAGTGTCCTGTGGGCGACGGTCCTGTACTGCGCGGAGTTTATATGTGCCTCTTTGCTCAGCAGCAGGTACCATGACACTGAGAACGTGGTGTGGATGGGACTGACTATTACATTCATGCTGGTTCCGTCGGTGTTGACCCAACTCACACTGACCTTCGTGCACCGGGACTTGGGGAGAGACCGACCCCTTGTGCTCTTCATGCATCTGCTTCAGATGGGGCCTATCATAAGGTATGAGATAAGATGTTACTTGATGATCACGTGACCACAATATTGATGAAATATTGTATGTATGTATATATATATATATATATATATAAAGCTAAATTTGGTATTACATTGTGGATATAAGTCAATAGGCTTGGACCTGGTGCTGGTAACCCAATGCACAGAATAACGATGACACAAGAATGAAAATAGTCATGATTCTGAAGCTGAAAAATACAGAATTTTAGACGAATATGCTTGCACTCTGTCACTCACTAGATAAACAAAAAAAATCTTATTTTTTTAAAAGCAAATAGAATGTTATTCTACTAAATGAGGGTTCCCTGTAAAGTTTGCAGCATTAGTTTGGAGATAATATTTTTTTTCCTGAGATATTTACAAATGAATCAATGTTTAATCGAATTGTGTACTGCTGTGTACCGTGATATTTTTTTAAAGAAGGTTATCATACTGTTTTTACTTGTACAATAATTCAATAGCATAATAACATTCACATAGTACAGGAGAAATCCATTACATCATAAATATTGGATATATTGGAAGTCTCCCAAAACACCTTTCAGATACAGCATTCCCATTGCTTCAGGCATCTTTGCGTTTCAAATTTCAAAATGTGTTTAGTCTTGTTGAGCAAACACTAACACGCTTCCCGGGTTATTATAGTGGTGTTTGGCGAGTTTACTAGGTGAATGAGAGTAAAACCAGAAGTTCCCAGTGAGATTTAATCTTATTGGTTGGAATTTAAATCTAAGGGTGTGCGTCATTTCTCTGTCTACCTTCAGTTATTCTACTCCGTTTGTAATTTAGGAATATCTGACTGAAACTATCTAGGTTGTGACTGGTGTCATATCATATTCAAATATCTCTTTATAGGCTGTTGCCTGTGTACAGTAGAAATCAATGTCAAGTCTTGTGACTTGTGTAAGCAATAGATTTATACTCTCAGCAGGGCACTACACTTGCTTTTCATGCATTTAAAATGTATATTTACAACTCTCTTAAGACCTTAATCACCAAATTAAATAGCTTGTTGTAATAAAACTGCAGATCATTTCTTGCCAAAGATAAGGCACGTGGTTTGGCCTTCAGTCTTCATTTCTGTAAGAGCTTCAGATCAAATTGAAATTAGAAATGGTTATAATTTTTAGGTTTATATAAAAGGAAGGTATATAAAATATTATACTATTGACTACACTACAGGCAACATGTCACATCCGTTTCAACGCTTATTGTCAAGTCTGAAAAAGTATTAGAGGAATGCTGTGCAGGCCTAAGTTGCAGACTGACTCCTTCTTTGGTATGCTGAGCTGAGGTCAGCTTTACAGTCAGTAGACTGTAAAGAGCAGATGAGGGCCAGGGTTAGCTCTATAAATATCACAATGTCATAAAAAACATTCCCTTGAATAGGAAATGTCTTGTCTGACTAAACACAAGATCATCCTGTTTCACAGTAAACATCTTATTGTATTGAGTGAAGAGCTTTTGAAGAATGACTCTTAAAGGAATAGTTTGCAATAAAATCTGTTTGTGATAAAGCGATCGAGTCTCTTCAGAAGATTTGGACTAAACCGCTTAATTGATATGGTTTACAATCTCTTTCAATTGGCAAGCATTTATGTCATGTGAATATTTTCTCCTGTTAGTATTTGTCATACAATTCTGCATGGTTATCACATATTTGAACAGTTGTTGTGTTTTGTCAAACTTGGGCTGCAAACACAGATTTTGCATATTGAATCCTGATATAGGACTGTATCCTTTGGATTAAAAAAAGCATCTGCCATCAAGGATTATATCAAGATCAAATATAGCCACCTTCATCATCTCCTTATATAATAACAGGCTTTGTAGTTGCCTCATAGAAACCAAAGGCTGTCTTTAGTAATCATTTTACAAAGCTCTAAATAACCTTTTAACAGGCTCCTGTTTCTTTGTGCAAGTCAGGCCAAGAATATGGCAGACCGCTCTAACTTTATTAGATTAAGATGTTGTGCATCAGATTGTGCCAGTCTTAAATAGCTTATTTTTTATAATATCTGTAGGTGCTTTTCATGAATTTTACTGCAAAAGATGACTGAGGTGGTGACGTATTATTAATGCTAGTGTTGTACATTTTATTTACATGTATTTGAATAAACATGGCTACTTATACAAACTGAAACAGCCGCTTCCCCATATTGGCTAAGTCTTACTCAAATCATCCTTCTCGTTTTACAACAAAAAAGGCATTCGCAGTGACTTTGCTGTGATAAAATTGAGTGGAAGTCATTCATTTTAATTTTGAGTTAAGGTTAGATTTGAGGCAACATGGGCAAGAGAGACATTTAGTGAGGCGACAGTGTGAGCAGGGTGAAGCTCACGTGATCCGTCACCTGATACGTTGCATTCATCACAAGTAACGCTAACTGCCAACTATCTACACAGAGACGTGACAACCTCACACAATTTAATCGCACAATCAGTGTGAGTGACTTTAAAGGGATAGTTCACCCCAAAAAATTTAATTCTAACATCCTTTACTCGTGTCGATCCAAACCTGTACAATTTTTTTTATTCTGTGGAACTCGAAAGAAGATATTTTGATGAATGTTAGTAACTAAACAGTTTTGGTTCCCATCTTGTATGCAGAAAAAACCTACACTGTGGCATTTCTCAAAAATCTTATTTTATGTTTCAACACAAAATGAATTCATACAGGTTTTAATTTTTGTGTAAATTATAACTTTAAGAATAATACTGTTATGTTTTGTGATTTATATAGTAAATCACTATCAGTTGATGTGTGAAGACACAAAAACATTATTAAATGGCTTTATTTATTGTTTGTACACAGCCATCCATTTACACAATGTTTTAGCATTCATGCATCCTGTTGGGCACTAAAACAGGGCAAATCATTTGTATGAAGTTGATACTAAATGTGATAGTTATGCGCACTGGTTAAAAATTTTAGGATCAGTACATTTATTTTGGTGGAAACCATGATCTATTTTTTTTTCTTTAGTGTTATTGGTGAATAGCAGTCTTAAAAGAACAGAATTTGTTTGAAATATAAAAATTTTGTAACATTAAAGGTCTTTAATGTCACTTTTAAACAATTTAAGCTGCCCTTTCCGAGTAAAAGTATGTATTTTTTTTCATTCAATACTGTATTCAAATTAAGAATTTAATGTCGTACACACTACAGGTCGAACATACATACACCACTGTAGTGTAGTTTTTACCCAGAAGGAGCAACACGTTTCTCTTATTTCAGCCAAGCTGATAAACTGGTTTGAAATGGTTTATCGCTAAGACTATGCTGCCACCTTGTGGAAACTAAGTGTATGAGTAGTAAAATTCTACTGTGTTTGTTCAAATTGGTAAATAGAGTAATAATTAAGTTTATTTTATGTTGTATATAAATCTGTAGGCGTATCCTTAAAATTAATTATAAACAGCAGAATCTACTTTTTTTTTTATTATTTCCAGTATCTGATTCCTTTTTCTTTCTTTGAACAGGTGCATTGAAGCTCTTGTTGTTTACTGGCAGGCGGGTAAAAAGGAGGAACCATATGTTACGATTTCAAGAAAGATCAAGCTAAAGCATGGCAGAGGCTTAGGCTCAGCCCTCGAATGTGAGATCGGACACTCTGAGCGCAAGCTAGCCGTCCACCGCAATGCCTTCAAGCGCACAGCTGTCATCCAGGCCTTCCTAGGCTCCACTCCTCAGCTCACTCTACAGCTCTATGCTACCATTCAGGAAAAATACATCCTTCCCCCACGCCGTGAGTTTCATTTATTTACCAGATTACAATTGTAATATTGGTAGCACTTAACGGTGAATGTGTTGCAGTGTAATTATTCATTTAAGTAATAATAATTATGTACTTACTATTGGGTAAGGGTTATGATGGAGGTTTTGTTTAGGGTTATTTGCATGTAATTATGCAGAATTTATAGTTATTACTATAATTACTACAATTAAGTAAGCTTGTAATAATGTTTTTAATTCCAGTGGTACTGGTGGATTTCTGCGGGAGATTCGAGCATTATCCATGTGAAAACAAGAATAATATCGGAAGGACATTATATGTAGTCACGCAATGCTGACTTTGTTACTGCAATGTCAGAACCAGAACAGAAGTGGATGTCATTCAGATGACATTTGAAAATTATTGTTGGTCATACTTCCAAAAAAAAAAATCTGTGATTCTGAATGTCAGTATCCACACCGGTGTGGTGACTGACAGCCTCACACTCTCCAAACATTATGTTCATCTGCGCTGTGCCGTGTCGAGGGTGTTGAAGTACAAATCACAGAAAGTTGATGATTACTCGAATGACTGCAATTGCAGATTTCGAACATAGATGGCGACAAAGAGGAAAAACTGCGGACTGCAGCTTTAAATAAATGATGATGGGAATAATGAAGGGATAATGTACATCAGCCGTTTAGGCTAATAAGCTGGATAATGTGCATCAAACTGGTTGTTATCACAAAATAAATCTCAATCCTGATCAATAACAACTAGTTTAATGTACATTATCCTGCTACTCACCACATAAGTAAATAAGTAGACACAAAATATTGATTTCAAAAAGTCCTCACCAAAGAAAAACAGATCCCAGAAAGCGGGAGACATGAAGAAGAGCTGGCCTAAAATACCCAGATAAGTGGCCAATATATAACAGCATTGCTATTAACGAGGTAATGTCGCGATTGACCAATCAGAATCAAACATTTCAGAGAGCTGTGTGATAATCTTTTAATTATAACATTAGTTGATAAAAATACAAAAGTCGATTAAATAGTATTAACAGATGCAATATGATGCATAGAAAATGTTGAAATAAACCCAACTAAGATTAATAAATGCTTTAGAAGTATTTTCATTGTTAGTTCATGTTTAGTAGTTAACTAACGTCAACAAATGGAAACCGTTCAGGATATTGTTTACACTAATGCTCATCCTATTTGTGTTTACAGTTGCCCTGATGATCATTTCCCTGATATCAATCGTATACGGGGCTTTAGTTTGCAGTGTTCTGGCCATTCAGATCAAGTACGATGACTACAAAGTGCGAATGAAACCTGCCGCCTACCTGTGCATGATCCTCTGGCGAGGGTTGGAGATCGCCACACGGATCACCACCTTAGTGCTTTTCAGCTCAGCGCTCACGTTCTGGGTGGTCCTGGTGGGCCTGACCAACCTGTTGATCTTCTTCTTCCAACCATGGATTGAGTTCTGGGCCAGGAGGGCAGCACTGCCTGAGAACATTGAGAAGAACTTCAGCAAGCTTGGCACCACCGTGGTGCTCTGCATGATCACGTTCCTCTACGCCTGCATTAATGTTTTCTGCTGGTCCGCCGTGCAGCTGGACCTGGCCGACCACGACCTGGTGGAGAAACAGCCCCGCTGGAGATGCTTGGCAGTTTACTACACATTTCGCTTTATGGAGAATGTTACCCTTATCATCTTGTGGTACTACTTCAAGTCTGACTTCTACGTATACGTGTGCACACCACTGCTGGTGGTGCAGCTTATCGTGTGCTACAGCCTGGCTGTGATCTTCATGCTGGTCTTCCATCAGTTCTGCCATCCGTGCCGCAGACTCTTCCACTACAACGTCGAGGACTGTCTACGCTGTGCGTGCTGCTGGAAGAAAAAGCAATTCGAGCTACCTGCAGACTGTGCAGAAGGTCTTCAGGAACATGCACCTCCTGACCTCACTAACCACCTGACAGAAAGAGAAACCGATATTGTGGATGATATCATGGAGGCAGCATAAATTATGTTTGTAGCTCTGTTTGGGGCCATGCTAGGCGTATTTGCACATATCCTGACTCCGAAGTATTATTTCAAGATGAACTATGCTATATCTACTGTACTACTTAGTAAAGAAACAATTGATTTTATATGGTCCTAAAAGCTTCAGGAATTTTGTTTTACGCCATTTAGTTTTTCTAGGAGGAGATTTAGAGCATGACATCCTTATTATGTTTATGTGGAGAGGCCAGCTCATAATTTATTAATTTTAGAGCGCTGACCACAGACTGACCCATTTCTTCTTGTCGGCCATTGAAGACCAAAGAATGCCTTCGGTTGAGTTATGCTGTGATGATTCTCAAAGGTAGCTTTCATTAGGGAGCTGCATGGCCAGGTGTGTGGGCAAAATGCCAATTTTGGAGGAATGAAAATGGTAACATTTTGGTACCTGCTGCACTAACCTTTTCCAGGAAACTGTGACTAAACTAGCCAAAGAGCCTTCTGAAATGTTCTTAGGTTTGCCTCAGCAGACCTGTGCTTTTTATTAAACCTTTAGTTTTGGAGAGCCTTCTTTAATATTGGTAATCAAACTCTAATTTGCCTTAATATTGTGTGATATTGTAATGTTGTGCTTGAAAAGACTCATGTTCTTAATTTTCCGCTGGCAAAATAAAAAAGATGTCTGTTTGTTTATTTTGTATGGAAATATTTTTGCCTGTGTTTGCCTGAATTATGTGCCTCTTAAGTACTGAGTTGGAATTTATGAATAAAGATGCATTGAATATTTGAATCATGCCTGATAATTGTGATTGGGGTTCATAATAGAATTTTTAGGTGAATCATGTGAAACCTGAAATGTATCAGGGTCAATTTTCAATTGAAAATCAAAAGAAAAAAATGTGCATAGCTTATGTTGTAATGCTGGAAGAAAAGAAAAAATACGTTAGCCTACTTGACTAAATGGTCAAATATTTTGCCTATATAATATGGTGTTTGTTGTGGTGTTTATAATATAAAAACATCGTATCACACTTGTGTTGATCGTTATACAAATAGTAATGAGAATAATGACTGAGCAATAAAGTAAAAGTAAAAATGTCTGAGAGCATTTAATGTGAAGGGAAATGTGCCAGTTTGTGCTTCAAAAATCTTTCTAAAAACATGCCTACGTGTGATAAGCACGTTCTTTTTTCCTTCTTTTGTCTTTTGTGGCGAAAAATAATCGTCTGACATTTTGTAACGTAACGGCCGAGCCTTTCTTTATGCAACCATTTCCAGTCAAATACCAAAGATGCACAGACGCATTCGGGAATTTCTTCAGACTGCAACAAAATGATTTATTCCACAGCCCATTTCCTGGTCCGTGATGACATTTTAGGGGCGGCGTCCTGAACGGGACAGGTGAGAAACAGCACTCATCTGCGAGGAGTGTTCATTCGTTTATGCAGCGCTAGAGAGTAAAGATGGCCAACTGGATAATAAATCACGGGCTGGGCGCTTTCATTGTGGTATTGAGGCGTTGTTTTGATTGCAATTTGAACAAAAAATGATAATGCTGTTAACTGTAAACCTGAAGTCGATCTTTTTATCTTACACTATTGATGATCTGTATTTGTTAGGTGGTGTGGATGGCCATCAACATCTTTCTGTTTGTCCACTTCTACTTATTCTATGATCAGGACCCCGAATTTGAATACACTCGGGAACTTTTAGGGGTAAGTTTGATAGAAAATACACTTTTTTCAAAGCATTCTCTGAGAGAAAATAAGATACACTATGGAAATAAATAAGGAAATATTTTATTTTAAATATTTCCTTAATTTATATTGGTTCCTTATTATAAATAATAAGAAACCAATATAAAGGAGTATATTTTATAATATATATATATATATATATATATAATTTTTTAATATATAATATTTTTATAGAAAAGCAGAGTGAGAGTATTAAAAGGGTATTAAAAGTATTTAAAGGGACTGTTTCTTTTAGTCTGCATTGCCCTGGGCCAGAGCTCCAGCTGCTGTCCTCAACTTCAACTGCATGCTGATTCTTTTACCAGTTTGCCGCAACCTGCTGTCTCTTATCCGTGGCTCTTTCATGGTGAGTTTCTGCACACTTGTACCTTTGTGTTTGAGATAGTATGAGACTGTCTGTAAGTATTTGCCCTCCTGTCCATTTTTTGTTTAGTGCTGTGGACGAACAGTGAGAAAACAGCTGGACAAAAACCTTTCTTTCCACAAATTGGTCGGATACATGATTGCCCTAATGACAGGTAAGCAACCTGTCCTTGAAAATTAATTGAAGGAAATCATTGTACATAAACCTGAATGACAGTATGTTTTACAAGGGCTCTCATTCACGATAGCCATTCACACATGCATTTTTTACATGCTACAGGATACATAATTAAACAATTTTCTCATTGATAACAACACATCAATCACATCTGAGAGGTAGTCTGAGTATTTCACCCCTGATAACACTGCCGGCAGTGTTATTCTTCTAGGCCAAATCTGGATAAACATTGACCAAGTTTTGATTTTGTAAGAAGCTGACTGTACTGTAGTATTTAACACGTTTGTGTCTGGCTAAAGAAATATACGTTTTATCCATCAGGACATGCCAGGTTTTTATTTTTTTTATTATTTTTATGCTATCACAATGTGAAAAGACAGATCAGAAAAGAAAGAAATAATACAACTAAAAAATAAACATCCAAAGAGGTTTTTGTCAACTTCATGAGTTAGAGCAAGAGGGGGTTCTTCATGGATATAAAAATCATATTCAACTTAATCATATTTTCAAACTTAAATTCAGATTTGCCAGTAAACTATTTTAATAAACAAATTTGAATTGTTGTAACAGCTATTTTAGGTTTTTACATTTTTACTTTGACATGGTATCTGATTTTGACCTTATGAAATGCTTCTTTAATGCAGCGGTTCACACTGTCGCTCATTTGCTTAACGTGGAGTGGTATAGCAACAGCTTAAATGGGCGATATGGGCCTCTCGCCGGGAATCTGTCCATGCTGGACGACTCCCGTGAATTAAATACTACTTACCTTAATCCCATTCGCTCCAGTTCTACGGTGAGTTGCTGTACTTTTCATTGCTTTTATTAAGGTTTTTGATTTACACCCATTCAAACATTTGGAGTTCAATAAGATTACTTTTTTTTTCAGCAAGGATGCATCAAATTGATCAAAAGTGACAGTAGCTAGACATTTATAATATTTAAAAAGATTTTTATTTCAAATAAATGCTGTTCTTTTTAACTTTCTATTCATCAAACAATCCTGGGGAAAAAAACATGTTTCCACTAAAATATTAAGCAGCAAAACTGGTTGAACGGATCATAAAAAGTGTTGACTGAATGTTCATTGAGCCTATTCAGCCTATTATAATTATATCTGAAAGATCATGTGACTTGAGTGATGGCTGCTGAAAATTCAGCTTTGCCATCACAGGCATAAATTACATGTTTTAAAAAACACTTACCAACCCCAAACTTATGAACGGTATGTTGCAACTGAGTTCTATTCTGTTTTTTTTTTTTCTCTGATGTGTGATATGCCGGCTCTAATCTTGTTTCCTTCTTCTCCAGACTCCAACGGTTTTTGTATTCACCTCTATCGCGGGTCTCACAGGTGTCGTCATAACTCTTTCCCTCATCCTTATTATCACTTCCTCAATGGAAGTCATACGCAGAAGCTACTTTGAGGTCTTTTGGTACACGCATCACCTCTTCATCATTTTCTTTGCCGGCTTAGTCTTCCACGGTGCAGGGTAAGGACTATTTACTGGTTGAGTCCAATTTTAAAACTGATTTATAGTAGATTATTAAGAGCAAGTTAAACATGCGCTTTTGGTTTATGTCCAGACGAATTGTGCGAAGTCAGGAAGAGACCGATCCACCTCACAATAACTCCTTCTGTGAAGACCAGCCAGAGAACTGGGGGAAAATTCCTGAATGTCCAATGCCACAGTTTGAAGGAGGGTTTCCTCAGGTAAAAGTTGTTAAATTTACAAGTGATAGATTTATTTTTGGTGATGGCTGATTTCAATTGGCTGAAACTTTTCTGTTGCAGACCTGGATGTGGGTGATTGGACCGATGATCATTTACCTTTGTGAGCGGCTGCTACGTTTCATTCGCTACATGCAGCCTGTCAGTTATAGAAAGGTGTGTTGTCATTAACGTTTTGACAAAACTACAAACATATAGTTCATCTGAACCCCACCACGATAGCTCTGTAATCAGAAACTGTATTCGTTCTTGAATGCTAGATTGTAATCCGCCCATCCAAAGTGCTGGAACTACAGCTGGTCAAGTCTGGATTCAAGATGGAAGTCGGCCAGTATGTGTTCCTCAATTGCCCAGCCATCTCTCAGCTGGAGTGGCACCCATTCACCATGACATCAGCCCCAGAGGAAGACTTCTTTAGTGTGCACATTCGCTCAGTTGGAGACTGGACTGAAAAGCTCATCAGTATGGTCCAAAACCTACCAGAGGGTGGGCAAGGACCTAAGTAAGTACTCTTTGCTATTTTACTTATTCACTGGGCACAACATATACATGCAATCTTCTTAATTTTAACTTTAAAATATGCATGAAAGTTGGGATGGCCTTTCCTTCCCTATTGTGATGCATGTCTGAGTGAAACAAGAATGTAAGGCGGGGCTTGATTGATCAGAAATCTCATGTGATCTCATGTGAGTGATCGAGGGATGGGGAAAGTTGTTTTGATCATCAATTATGAGGGAACACTTATTTAAAAAAAAAAAAAAACTATGACGTGCATAGATAAATAAGTCATTTATAATAAACACTGACTATTCCATAAAAAAATAAGAATTGTCCATTTTGATTTCTTGGTGAAGTGTGAAAACGAAATATCAAGAATTATGTATGGATCTTTTATTTTTGTGTCAGGATGGGTGTGGACGGTCCATTTGGAACCGCGAGCGAGGATGTATTTGATTACGAGGTCAGCATGCTGGTGGGTGCTGGGATTGGAGTGACCCCATTTGCCTCTATCCTGAAGTCCATCTGGTATAAGTTTAAAGACTCCGACCCCAAACTACGAACAAAGAGGGTAAGGACATCTGGGATTCAAATAAAGAAGTTAGTGCAAAGGTCAAGTACAATAACTCCTGTTGTCACTGTTATATTATAAAAGTCTATATGGCCTAGATAACAAAGTCCGGCATTTCTTGAAACTCAAGTTTTTACCATTTCTCACCTTTGTGTTTAGATTTACTTCTACTGGCTCTGTAGGGAGACACATGCCTTTGAGTGGTTTGCAGATCTACTACAAGTCCTTGAGAGAGAAATGGAGGAACGAGGAATGAGGGACTTCCTCACGTATAAGCTCTATCTCACCGGATGGGACCAGAGTCATGTAAGTGCAAAAAAACAAATCTCTTTTTATGTGTGTACTTGGAGTATGAGTAATGTGCGCAAGTCACAGAACATCTAATCTTGCGTTTACAGGCAGACCATGCAATGGTGCATTTCGATAAGGATACAGACATCATCACCGGCTTAAAGCAGAAGACTCATTATGGCCGCCCGAACTGGGATAGAGAATTTGAGCAAGTTCGGCAAGAGAACCCGTCGTACGTTTTAAACTTATTGCTCCTTACATAATGATGCTCATCAAATTTCTCAACACTAACATTTTGTTTTAAATATCAACAGGTCTGTGGTTGGAACATTCTTGTGTGGCCCACAAGCCTTAGCAGAGGTCTTGGAGAAGAAATGTGTGAAGTATTCGGACGTGGATCCACGGAGAACCAAGTTTTACTTCAACAAAGAGAATTTCTGAGGAAATATTTTACAGGAACCTAAATTCTCTTGAAAGACTTGTGCACAAGGGATTGTGTTCTTCAGCAGTATATCATGATTTGTCATTTCTCAAATCTTTCCTTGTAAGTGAGTCACCATTACTGTGACACGACTTGAAAAGTGACAACTTCCTGCTGGAAAGTAAACAACTTACTGGAAGGGACTAATTCCACACCTGGGTCAAAAGTCCTCTCATTGTATATCTTTTTTTTACAAAGTTCCTGGTTAGAAATGAATCACCAATTATTAGGGAAATAACACCCTGAGTGTATTGCGTTTATAAATGCCTCCTTGTGTATATACTGAACAGGTACTGAGCTTTTGGAAATTGTAACTCCTTGTGAAAGTGAAAAACAACCACACATTATCTGATCTAGCATGACACATCTGGTTAGTCACTGGTTTGTATGTTGTAATCATACAAGCGTGTTATTTGTATACTGTACATTATAAATATTATATATTCTTTGTTCTAAATTGTTTTATAAAAAATAAAATCCAGTTTATTTCACAATTTAGTTCTTTATTTTTTTCATTAGCAGTAGATAGTAAAACACTATTAATAAACAACTGATTTCACTAAAAAATAAAAATATCACTAGAAAACAAAAACGAATGTTACAGATCTTGCAAAACAATACAAAAGCATCCAGGTGATAGGTTGTCTGTTGTTCTCTTGCACTTACCCAAATTAACCATGTCTCATTCTGTTACATAACAAAAAAAAAAAACACTGTTTCATTCACTTGAATGTCAGAGCCTGTAATTTTATCATAATAACGAGTTTTAGGACAAATGAGAAGGAAACAAAAAGAGTCGTCTTCAGGGGGCGCCTGCTGTCTTCTGAATCTGTTCCTTTAGTATCAGGATACTCTGTCTCTGCTCTGGTGGCAACATGGCGATCTGTTCTGGGGTCAGCTGCAAAACCTGCATAATCAAGGCAGCCTGGAAATGTGTAACAGCACATTGATTAGTATCTACAGGACAGAAACCTTGTTGTTTCATTAAAGATTCAAATTGAACCGTGGTTAACTTGGGAACTTTTAAATCAACATGCCAACAAGTAATTCTAGAAAATCTGGTCAGTGATTCACTTAAAAGGAAGGAAGTAGTGCTGCAGATATGAAAAGTGTGGAGAAAAATAAATAAATGACCCACCTTTTCGTGGTCTTGTGATGACACATCAGGCGTAGGACCCTGTTAAAAGACAAGACAGGATTGAAACATGCAGATATTTTTAAGTGCTGCAAGCCGAACACTGGTCTCTGAGAGAGGGTCAGTGGAAATGAAATGCATATATCATTTTTGGGGAAAGTCATGTTTTTGGTCAGTTAGACTTTTTTGAATATCTTTACCGTCACATTTTTTTTTTTGAAAATGTGACAGTAAAGACTATATAAAAATATATATTTGATATAAATGCTGTTCTTATGTACTTTATAATAAATCAAAGATTCCTGGGGAAAAAAAAACGTATCATTGTTTTCAAACATTTAGCAACACAACTTTTTTTCCCCCAACATTAATAATACAAATAATAAGAAATGTTTCCCGAACAGCAAATCAGCATGTTAAAATGATTTCTGAAGGATCATGTGACATTGAAAACTAGAGTAATGGCTGTAGAAAATTCAGCATCCAGGAATAAACTACATTTTAAAATATATAATAGAAAACAGTCATTTTGAATTGTAATTATATTTCACCACATTACAGTTTCACACTGCATTTCTTATAAAAAAAAATGCAGCATTGGTGAACATGAGACACCCCAAACTTCTGAATGGAAGTGTTCATTTGATAAAATCTTGTGCGTTTTGTCTTTTTAAGGACTTAATTGTGTATAGTACTATTTTCTGTAAAGATGCTGTAAAACTATATTTATTGTGAAAAGTCATATTCATATAAATATGTACTCAATACAATGTTTCTCTAATAATTTAATACTGAATGTGAAAAAGAGCTTATAACCTAATACACATTTCCAGATCATTTTTAATCATTTGTTTTTCTCTTTAGTACAACGACAAATAAAAATTGCAAACCTGCTTTCCTTAAATAATCACGTTTAATACAACAAACACAGGTTCTGTTGACTTGAACACATAGCTGCCTTTATATTTTAGCAAAGGGGTCCCTTCACAAGGCTATGATAAAATTTTTAGTATTAAAACGTTTGAGAAAAGGCACTATAGGAGTGCGGAAATCTTACTGGTCTCACTGCTGGAGGTGCACTTTGCCCCATGCCGTGGGGCGGAGGACCCTGCATTCCACCAGCAACAGGAACCCTCTGGCCAGATATGGGACCCCGAGCATCAACAGCTCTTGGATCACGACCTTGTAAGAGAAATTCTTCAATCAGTTTTCTTTCAGTAAGGAGCAAAACCAGTATATTACAGATATACAAACCAAATCAACAAATGTAGTGAAACCACATCTTCAAGTACCTCTTGCCTCCATGGGTGGACCACGCTGGTCCATCATAGGACCTCTAGGTTCTCCCATCATGGGTCCTCCTCTCATGTCAAGAGGACCACGCATGTCTGGGGGAGCCATATGCATGGGCGGTCCCTGATGTTGCGGGGGGCCTCCGATGTAACCACGCCTGTACGTGAACAATAAGCAAAATAATAAGCTTTCATTATGAACTTAAACTGTAAAATCAATAAAAAATTGCCATAAACGTCTGATATACAGTTGTACACATTACCATTCAATAGTTTGGGCTCACTTTTGTTTTAAAGAAAGCAAGGATACAAAAGAGACTGTAAAGATATTATTTACAAAAGACTTCCATTTCAAATAAATATGGTTCTTTTGAACTGTCTATTCAAAGAATCCTGAAACAAAATGCATCACAATTTCCACAAAAATAGTTTTAGATAACTGTTTTTAACATTTATATGAAGAAATGTTTGAGCACCAAATCGGCACAATAGAATGATTTCTAAAGTCAAGTCAAGTCAAGTCAAGTCAAACTTTATTTATAGAGCACAAGTTTAACACAACCGTAGTTGATCCAAAGTGCTTTCCAGTACAATAAAATAGTTCAAATAAAATAAAATAAATAAAGCAAAAAGAGATAAAAGCAAGTAGCAAAACCTTTGGTGTATCGACATATACAACCTGTAGAACACCGACTAATTTAAAAATAAATACATGACCTTATTCAAAAGCAAGAGAGTAAAAATAGGTTTTTAAACTTGATTTAAAAGCAGCCAAGGATGGAGAGATCCTGATGGTTAAAGGTAAACTGTTCCAGAGCTTTGGCGCAACAACAGAGAAAGCTCTATCACCTCTTGATTTACACCAAGAGAAAGGGACAGATAAAAGTGACAGATCACAAGATCTTAGTGACCTAGAAGCTGTATATGGTCTAATAAGATCACAAATATAATCTGGGGCCGAGTTATGTAGAGCCTTAAAGCTTAAAGTCTACTCTAAATTTTATTGGTAGCCAATGCAATGAGGCAAGAACAGGCGAGATATGATCCCTTTTCTTAGTTCCTGTTAACAATCTGGCTGCTGAGTTTTGAACCATCTGTAACCTAGACAGTGTAGTCTGAGGTAGGCCAACGTACAGAGAATTACAATAGTCCAATCGAGACGATATTAGTGCATGAATCACAATTTCAAGGTCTTTACTAGTGAGAAAGTTTTTCACTTTTGCTATTGAACGGAGTTGAAAGTAGCTACTCTTTACAACTGCATTTACATGTTTATCGAATTGGAGAAGGGGATCAAAACAGACTCCAAGGTTTTTTGCATTATTGTGCAGGTTAAGGCTAAAGGACCATATGACTATTTTCAAGAACCCCCAAACGAATAATTTTCTATAAATGTTCTATAAACAATGACTTCAAATTATAATTATTTTTTCCATTATATTTTATTTACCTGATTATTATTTCATTTTTTCAGACTGTACAGGGTTAATAACAAATGCATAAAGTGGGAAAAACATTTAAAGCAACATTATGTTATTTTTTTCATTTTGCTCTCGGGGTCCCCCTACAGTTGTTAAACAGTATTGACTTCTACTACTGTCGTAAAATCTGTCATGGTTACACTGACTAGGGAATACACGCGGGCATTTGTTGACAAGCGATACCTCTGAACTCTGCAGAAGGAAGGAGTTCACACATCTTGGGCAGACTCCAGTGTTGCGTGTGAAATGTCTTCATCCCATGTACATTGGCATATACAGTATTTCAGAATGTCTTATGAATATAGTGTCATGGGCTTTTTTTCAAACGTCAAAATATTGCGTAGCTCACGTTTACAAGCCAGCGTCTTTAATAGTAATGTTAGCCTATTGGCTACTGTTTTACATAATGGATATGCTAATTCAATTCAATGTTTTTTGGCAGATAATAGCCATGTCGTCAATATTATAACATCAAGCTCCCATACATGAATCTGCAAATTTGAAAAATCGATTTGCATTAAAGAGCCAAGACACTTTCACCAGAAAAATAAGTAACAAACATGACTATCAGCCTGCAGACATAGGATAGTTAACCTGACCAATTATTTTGTTCATCTAATCATTTATTATTTACTTGCAAGAATGTAGCCCTACCAAACTCAGTAATCAGGATACTTTCAAGTCTCAAGCAGTCTACATTGGTTGCAGCGAGGGGCGAAGCTACACAACACATTACCAAGAGTAAACTGATCGCGGGTACTACAGTGGCCCGCGAGCTCTGTTTCTGACGCACTTCACAATTGGTTTTACTTGCTGCTTAAGCCATGACAACATACAGAGGTAAAAAAAAAAAATGCTCGTTGGGCTTTCGCGTCAGAATTTGAGGAAGTGGGGGAAGTGACGTATGCAGTAAAGCAGTCGAATTTTGTCGTTTTTTTTGTGCTCGGTTTCCTACCCGCTCCCCGAAGTAACATAGTGCCAGTAAAAGCGATACAGACACTGTCAGGCTATGGCAGACCTATTATTCAACCTATTGTAAGTCGATGTACCATCTCAAGGGTTTTGGAAAAATATTCTAAAGGTTTAAAAAACTACAGAGTGCTGCTTTAAGCTAACAAACCTGTGATCATCTATTCTAAATATCACAGCAACACAGCTTTTAGAAGGCATTACCCCGGCTCCACGACGTCTCCAGTAACATTGACCAAAGATCCACCTCGTGGGTCATTCGGACCATCACCAAGAAGGCCTCTGGGTGGGATCCCTGGAGGGCCTTGCGGGGCCCCTCGCATTGGGGCACGTGGGTCTACTATTGGCACTGAAAGGAAAGAACAATTATGATTTTTTTTTTTAAAAGTGCATCCTTTGCAAATCTGACAAGACTCTAAAAGAGAACTCTCTACAGAATCAAAATTATGAAAGAAGCTATTGTCTAAGTGTATTACACAAACATTTAAAAACGTGGACATGCCCTTTTGTGCAAATAAAAACATTAATAAATATGTTGTTGAATTGTCAAGCACAAATTTCCAAAGTATGACACTGTTATGATACATTAGTTCAATTTCCTTGACACTTGAGGAAATGCCCTGAAGGAAATAAAAAAGGTTCTACTTCACAAACAAAAGGACAATGTTTCACCTGTCACTGTGACTTTGATAACAGAGGGTTTCAACCTTCAATCTTTAGAAAGTAAAACTTATCAACACTGATCTCTATTCTGCTATACTGACACATTCCATTAGGTAACAAGACTTCATTGTTCAGGTTTTGGATTTGGACACAAAAGAACGTCAAACACTTTGGTTGCACTTTTGAGACAAAGCAAAACACACCTATGTTTCAACACCATTCATGATTACATATAGCATGGTTATTGTGATACACTGAAGTTCACATACTGCTGTCAATTCAGACATAGAGTTTAGAGGTATGCCGAGAGAAGGAGTGCACATAGGGGTAAGATAATGAGCAGGTGACAGCCTTGACAGCCCTGTTTCGAGCAGACCAGAGTTATACCCATAATACCTTGAGGCCGCTCGATAGCAGCCTGCCCGGCTGCTCCCACAGAAGAGTCCTGAAGGGTTCCTGGGTCAGCATTAAGTAAAGAGAACAGGAGAGAGAACTGAGACAGCGCACAGTAGCACTTACTGATATTACCCAGGGATGCTTGCACTGATGTTTATGGACATAGGTTAAAGCAGGGGCCGATATGGGGTTTTAAATGGCTAATGCAGGTACTACAACCCCAAATCAGAAAAAGATAGTATATTCAAATGAGCTCCGTGCGTTCGGTCTTAAAGGGGCAGCAGTTTAATAAACATGCTTGCTGTGTTTTAATATTAATCAAACAACGGATAAATAAATTAATCACTGCTCTTTATTAAATAGGCTACCCTTTTCAACTTTACAAAAAGATCCATTTATATTTCATTTATACAGCAGGCTAAAGAATATGCAATGTTTTTTTTCCATAGACTGTAAAAAAATAATTTTTTCACAATTGATTACTTTATTTAAATTTCTGTACTTGTTAGATCTAACCGAAAAACTCTAAAAACACTGTTTAATTTGTACCCTTACTTTGTTTTATTTTATTTATTTGTGCAATATCAGTGTAATTTGATTATTTGTTCTGATTTTATAACTGACTGCTTACTTGTCTTTGTACCACTGACCCAGTCCTCAGCACTGAGCCCTTCTGGAGCTGCTCTAAATATGTCCTGTGCTATTAAATGAAAGAAAATATGATAATGAACAGAGAAAATAACAGAAGTTCATTCAATGCATTTTATCAGGCTTAATTGAACATGAAAATAACGGAAATTTATATTTGATGAACAAATTAAGCCAACTAATATGATTTATATTCGTTCGGTTTATCTTCTAACACATGTAAAAATTAGAAATGCAGTGAAAATACAGGTATCGGGTCGCGGTATCGGCGAGTACCAAAAATTGGAGTATCAGCATCAGACTGATATGTCAATCAGTCATCGGCTGATGGCAATCACCCTAAAATGGGGATTATAAAGGTGAATGTGTAATTTCCCAATTTTAAGCACTTTAGTGCAATTAAAATATTTAAGACTCAACCAAACGGTGAGAGTTTGGTACAGGTCTTTGTACCAATTGAAAACATAATTTTAGATAAAACCGTTTTTGTAACTCCATTAGGCGACACCAACAACGTAGAAGAAATCACACACTTCACCTTGAAGAGATGAGAATGCAAATTAAATATCTACATAAAAGCTTGCCCAATACTGCCTACTTGTGGACAGGTTTTGTAATGGTGTCCAGGAGGTACAAATAAATCATGTAGAGATATGATCATTTTCTCACTATGACCAGTAATATCCTAAATGAGTAATGCACTGGTAATGCAAACAAATGAGTACCTGGTCCCCTATCCATGGGCACAGGGCCTCCTGATGGGATCCCTATCTGAGGCTGCATCCCACCTGTAGAGGGAGGGAGCAGAGGTAAACTGCTATCCATGCACACACAAGCGCCAAAGTACTATAAGGAAAACTGGGCTTACCAGCTGGTCCCATGGGTCCCTGTCCTGGCATTGGTCCAGGTACTCCACCACCCATCTGTGGAGGCTGCATCATTTGGGGGGCTCCGTTCACATGCATACCAGGCTGTGAGTCACAGGAAAATAAGAAATTAACTCATTAGTGCCATGAATTAGTTTAATGGTCCATGAACCCAACTGAAACTTTCTCAAATATCAACCATGAGCTTTTTTCATTCACTGAAAGGCTACAGAGCATTTCTGACAATGAAGAAGACAAATATTTTAAATCAGGTAATTATGAATAAACTATTTAAATATTGAATATTTTTAACACACACAGAAAAAATTTTTCAGATTTCTTCAGATTTTTTTTCTTTTTACTTTCTATTAATCAAAGAATCTTGAAAACACATTTAATTATACACTGATAATGATCAGAAATGTTACTTGAGCACTAAATAAGCATATTAGAATGTTGTGATATGAAATCCATCAGAGGAAAAGATTAATAACCTTTAAAAAAAAAAAAACATTAAAACCCCAAAACTTTGAATGGTAGTGTATCTTAACAGAGACAAGCACTACGATGTAATGCATCTCGTGACACAAGTGTTCAGAAAGCGATGAATGATGTAATACTGACCATTGGTTGTGGCTGAGAGACAGGGACATTGGGCTGAGGGAGGGGTTGGTTGGGTACCGGCACCGGCCCGGGCTGAGGGCTCGGGTTAATGGGCTGAACTACAGCCGGACGGTGAAGCATTTTCTGTAAGAGATTATTATTCTATTGATTATCTTATATTTCAACATGCCACTAAAGAGTAAAGATCTGGTTAAAAACACTGTCAAAATCCTTGATATTTATAAGAGTGCTTATTTAAGAAGGTTATTCAGACATTACCAAGTCTGTCCAAGCCATGTACTAAGACACTTCCCATTCTTCTATGTAGCTCACACCTCTTAATGATCTTACCAGAGCGATTTCAGGATCTACAATCCTCATGACCACCTGAGCTTGCAGCAAGGCATAGGCCAGCTGAGGGTTCTGCAAGAGCATGTTCCTGGCCTCCTGGGGACTGTTCTGCACACAGAGCTGTACAAACAAAAACAGGATCAGAACTATAACAATCACTTCAAAACAACAATTCATTTTAAATTAAATTACTCTTAACAATAAATTAAATATATAATAAATAGCAATTAAAAGGTTCTCTCGAAAAGAAAAGAAAAATCTGTAGCCCCTTTTGTCGTTTGACCTGTATGTATTTTTATTTTCGTATTTTTATGAGAAAAATAATGCACACCCAAGGTGCACACTCCGCTTCGCGTCATGACTGTATTACCACCTCGGGTGTGCATTATTTTTCTAATAATTCAACGGCTGTCGTCAATTATTCCTTACTTAATCTATTCTACAACATCCAAAAAACTAAAAATAGAATCATATGAGCCCTTTAAGTTAAACAGGCCACTTTCCAAAAGTCACCTTCATCTGTTTCATAAGCTCAAACATCTGCTCAGGGGGCAGGCTGGCTACTGCCCTGCTGATGGACTCTGGGGCTTCTTCTGTTGTGCAGCCGTCTCCATAAGGGGACTCAATAATGGGGGCACCAGTACCCAAACCTGAGGAAACAAGCATGCAGCTTAAACAAAATAGCCATTTTTATTACTCAAGATTTATAAATCAAAAGTTCAATAGCTCAATGGGTGGAATATTACACTTAAAAAGTACTGAAACTTACTTTTGAGCTCCTCTTTATTCTTCTCACTAGCAGCGTTGTCGACGCGGAGGGCTCTGCCACTAAACTCTCTGCCGTTCAGGTTACGCATGGCACTGAGCGCCGTCTCCTGATCCTGGTACTCACAAAAGCCATATCCCTTTGGCTTACCTGTTTCTCTGTCATACACCAACCTGCAAATTGTTTTTTAATTCTAGATCAGCACCAGGTTTCCTCAAAGTGACCAGAGCATGTTGTTGTCTCAAGCTTTGTGCATACCTAAAACTGACGACAAGTCCAACCTCGGAGAAGATGTCTTTCAGTTGCTCCTCTGTGGCCTCATATGGAATGTTTCCCACTGTCACAAGAAAAAAACGAGAGTTTTTTTTTTTTTTGCAGCATCTGTTTAGACGCTCATCAATTTCTGTTTTATCCTTTTTACCTCTTGCACCATTTAACGTTACTCCTTCCGTCCGGTGCAAAACTTAGTAACTTAGAGGGAGCGTTTGATATGCATGCAGTACTTTCACAACTAATTATGTGCATACGTGAACATGTATGGAAATAATATGAATTCCAATAATAATGTAGAAGTCTAGCAGACAGACAGATAAAATGCTACAGAATATAAGAGGTTAGTGAGGTTTAGCTTAGCGGCTAATGAAACAGAATGGTAAATACAAGAAAAAGACTAATCCAATCTCTTCAAACATACCGAAAACCGAACGCAACGAGCGGTCCACGGCAGGATCCCTGGCAGCTGCGGCTGCTGCGGCGGCAAGAGCTAAGTTCGCCATATATTTAGTGATAAAGTCAAAGTCACAGTAAACACGACCAAAGCATCAGAATAGACCGATGAGAAGCCGGATACCATGTGGGGAAAATTGTAGATGGTGCTACACAACGATACGTTGATATTTCAAAATAAGAGTCCGAGCAGATACAAACATCATAAACGACCAAGAGAAAGAAACAAAACAAACAAACAAAAATAAAAAAAAAAATGTCATAAAAAATGAAGACAAAAATGCATACGGAATATAAAGTAGAAATGCATACAGATTAAAGAAGACTACTAGGCTGCATAAATGATTAAAATAAAATAAAAACTTTGTAAAGCTCACAATCAATTCTTTAGAGCTTTTTTTATGTGGCTGGTTGGGGTTTATGTAATTTAGCCCGTACTAACATGATTTAAATTAATCTGATTTTTTTAAAATACTTTTCATATTCCTTAAAATAGAATTTGTGATGTCCTTGGGTGTGGGTCTTCTTATAGCCAAAACATGTTTTGTTTTTTGTTTTTTGTTTTTTGTTTTTTTATCATGTGAGAATAGTTCAATTTTAGTGAATGAAAACAAAATATGTAACAGCCTATTCTTGATGACACAGGTTCATCAGAAAACCTTTTAAAGAATGCTTATCTTTTAACACCACATTATAGGTGCGTTCCATTCGACCGTAAGTGGACTGCGAAGTGGACTTCACAGGGTATTTCGCCATCTTAATGAGATTCCAATTCGAAGGGAACGAACATGTTCAGTTCGAAGGGTACTGCAAACGGCATAGGGAATAAGGGAACATCGATACATCACTTCACAAGAAGTCAGTGAAGTCCACTTCAACTGATATCCCAGCAAACAAATTTAGGTTCTGGGAACGTTTTGGGAATGTTAGTTTTTGGTTCTCAGAACGTTCCTAGCACTTTCCCTTAAGGTTAAGGGAACATTCCCGGAACATTCTCCTTACATTATAAAAATGGAACCTAAAAATAACCTACATAGAATGTTCCTATAACGTCCTTGTTTGGTTCTCAAAAAAATAACCTCATGGGACCATTCGGGAACATTAGGGGAACGTTCTGTGTTTGCTGGGATACCGTGTTCAGGGAGTAGGGAGCAGTGAACACTGTGTGGGGACCCTGTCAAAGGGAACGCACCGTCCTTATTTCATTACAATATTTTCCACAGACAATTGTTTGGACAGTAAATGAAAAAAACTGTCACAGTGAGAGTTCAGCAGTGTGTATTTATCAACCTAAATATCTTTCTATCTTTCTCAAGCCTTTAGCTTGCCCACCGAGTTGTTGTTTGAATCTATAGGCCTATTTCATTTATTTTTTCTTTTATTTTCATCAGAAGACTTGGAATATAGTCCATGAGACTTAGTCTTCTCTTAATAATGCTTAATACTGTTGTATTCTTGCAGCCTGACAGCCCCTGGTTCCTAATTTCAGTTTAATGAAAAAGCAGAAATTCAAAACATCTCCTTTTGTATTGCACAAAATTAGTCAGGAAAATGAGTTTGAAAACACATAGAATGAGTAAATGATGTCAGAATTTTCATTTTGTGGTTTAACTTTCTCTCTGAGACATCCTGGCCCCTTTCGATGGTTACTGAGGACCCCTATGGCATGCACTCTGTTTCAGAGGCACTGGAATAAAGAATCTATTTTATTTGTTTGTTTTTTGGTGCTTTATCTGATACTGATGAACTAGTTAAAACTCTCCATTAATATTTGTGAAATGAAAAAAAGAAAGAATCACACTACATGCATTTATTGTTGTGACCACAGGAGGATTTTGATTGGTTCTTGAAATGTACTGTACATTTAGACATTCGATTGTGAGCGTCAAACAGCCTTTGATTGTCTTGTGTTTTGTGTGAGTTCACACAGTTAGTTATTTACAATCAACTGTTTAAAAAAACAATTATCTTATAAAAGATCAATTAATCAAGAGCATAATGATAGTTTTTTTATTATTATTATTTATAGTAAATCATGTAATATGTTCCTTCAGAACCTTGGACAGCTCCAACACTGACATTAAATCAAGTATTGCAACGACATGATAAGCTATATTTAACCTATATTTCAGTAAATCTATTTAAAACCTTGTGCCCTCTATCTTCTATATACTACAAATTAAAAACAGAAAATTGTTTATGGTTCAGTGTTTATTTTGCTCATCATAGAGAGTGTAAATTTGATATTATTATTATATATGATTTTATGACAACATAGCTGAAATGCTTACAAATATGGATTAAAGTAACCTCTTTCCAGAAGTGATATCTGCATGTTAGATTGTTTACTATTTTTGGCATAAAAGAAGTCTGGAACAAGACAGGGCTCATTTGACAGAAATTTCTTGCCAGAAAGCTTTTTGTCAGTTGCAAATTGACACATTTAGAAGGATTCATATAGTCTACTGTAAATGTTTGCACATAAAAAGGTCATTTGAACAAACTTTGGCATTAGAAATATTCAGTATCAGCTTCATGTTCATTGTAGCCTATGTCATAATACAATAAAAATGTATTTTTATAAATGTAAGTGAATGTGCATTTGTCTGTGCATTTTTTTTCAGCCATTTACCCCCAGTGGTCATTAGAGATTTTCAGCTGATAACACATTTCATAGCTGAGCATAACAATTTAGCAAGGCTATTTATGTTCAAAACTAACCCATTTTAACAAAAGATTAATTATTTTAACTTTATTAACTTTTCCAGGCAGGAAATTACATTTTTAGGCTTTCCTGGCTTTCCTGGAACAACAATAAACGGCAAAAATCGTCTCACTCTGCTGACAATTTTAACAAGAGGCTTGTTGTCTGACACTTTTATCCAAAGCATTTTACAGTACATTCATAGTCTACATTTGATCAGTTATTTCCCCCTTATTAAAACCTATGATAATGGCATCACTAGCTATGGCACCATAGAAGTTAAGTTATAAGTTCATTTCATTCATTCATTTTTATTAGAATCCCCATTAGCGGCCCATTTAATGGCAGCTAATCTTCCTGGGGTCCTCTTTAAAATATTCAAAACATAAAATTATACAAAACAATAACAACACAGATTATAATTTAAAAATACTAATAAAACATTGCAATTAGGCTACATACAAAACATTACCAAGTAAAAGAACATGACACTTTCCATCTTTCACAAGGTCATTTGCAGCAATTCCTGGGTTACTGTCCTCTTAAATTTATATTTGTTGTGAATTCTGCGTGATGAGACAGAGAGTCGATTCCAAATAGATATTGCTCTGTAAAGTGATGTGCATTTCAGAGAACTTGTCCTTTTATGTCACCATAATGCCTGCTTGCATGGTGTGTAGCACTGAGCCAAGTTGCATTAATTCAAGTCTACTTTAATTGGTGGCTGAATGTGAAAGTCAAGCACAAATGTGTGAATGCTGGGTTATCATTATTAAAGTTAACATTAGGGGTCGCACAAACACTATTCTTGACTTCACGTTAGCACGCCGCTAGTATGCCGCCTGTCGCCGTCATTACCAAAGGATTTTATTTACAGTTGAGCTAACGACGTTGCCATTTGATTAATTTTCCACAAAATGATACTAATATTATGTATAGCACTCTGATTTCCACCGGCCTTATACAAACAACGTGGAATTTGCAGCATATAGGCTATTGTTGTTCGAAACCACAGCTGACCAGGAAACACTAAGCTGCGACGTCGTTCAAACTCTGAGGTTTTCTGTCTCGTAAAATTCTTGGTTCCACTGGGGCTCGAACCCAGGACCTTCTGCGTGTAAAGCAGACGTGATAACCACTACACTATGGAACCGCTTGATAACTTAGATCTCATGAGAGAAAACAAAACAGACAGGCCGACATGTCTGGATTACGCCCTACATCGCATTTAAAATATGTCTGTCTGTCTGACTGTTTATCTGTCTGTCTATCAGGATGAATCAGTAAGTGAAAATATCAGTTTATAAAAATATACAGATATGATGTATTTTTCTGAGAGAGTGTGCAGGTTAATATGCAAACATCTCAATATATTCTCTTCATTACATTGCTTCAGGCAAAATGGGTGCATAAAGCTTGATGCACTTTGTAATTAAAATCACATCACAGTTCCTCATGTTACCAAGCTTTTGTGAACAGCTTGGACCAGAGTGAAGAAGGAAAGACAGTCACTGTCAAGGCAATTTCTTTAACGTAGTGTTTCAATTCTTTAACGTCTCGCAGTTTCGGAAAGATAAGCAATTACACTTCAGAAAATGCTGGGTTGTTTCCATATTTGGGTCAAATATGGGTCGAAATAACCCAGTATTTTTTACCACATGTAATGTGCAAAGTTTTCTCCTTGGTTTCACTCCCATATATTGCTCTCTGAATGCAGTATTTGCTCCCCCTGTAAGTCTCTACCATTGTTAATTAAGTAAATAACTGCATTGTTTTAATTGATACTGGGGTTTATAACCTCTTCAACATAGCAGGTAAAGTTCAGTGGTGCAGTGGTGTTCTTTATTAACTGAAGTTCACCTGTTCTTTTCAATAGTTAAATTATTTTCATTAGTCTGGTAAACACATAGTTTATAATTTAACCAAACTGATTGCTCACTAAAAACAAAACAAAACAAAAAAAACAAAAAAAACACACACACACAGTCATCATGTTATTATTTTGACGTGGCATAAATCGGTTAGGCCTATGTTTATTTGCCAGAGTTTTTTTTTACTTCGCCTACTTTTTAGCTTCCCCTTAAGGACATAATTCTGTTAATTCACACCAATTCTCAAGAGCATGAAAACAAGAGGCGGGATTTTTCGCACAACCCAATCATATCTTATCACAGCGCCATGGATGCATTATTTTCTCTCACGTGGCTTTCCATTCATTCTCAGTTAACCCCCATCAAACCCACCGCATACTTTAGGGGGTTTATTAACACTGACAGGGCTCAGGGGAGGCAAGAGAGAGGGGGTGTCCTGCTGTAACTTTACCTTAGTGTCTCTGTTGGATAGTATTACTTTAGAAAAACAGTTTTTCGCTTTGGTACATTTCACGAATCATCCTCGAAATTTGCAAAACAGTAAGGGCATTCCTCAAAACTATTCATACAAATAGCAAAACACCAATGATTACCTGCCTGCAAAAGCCAGTCTCTTGCTCAAAATCTCTCAAAAGTGTCATCTGTGTCAATGAACATGTCAGTGTCATCAGAATGACAAGTCCTTGTGTCATTGTGTACGGATAAGAAGTCATGTTGTCAATATAACAGTGTCTGCAGAGATGTTCTGATGTAAACTGTGGATAAGGTTTTGATGAAAATTATTGTAAATTGTAGGTTACGTGGAAGTTTAATTGCAAAAGACTGGACAAGATCACATTATGCTTTTACTGTTTACTGCAATTTGTTGACAGGTCATATACAGAAAGGAAAGAAAGCACTGCATAGCACAAAGAAAAAAATTAAAAGTAGAAATGTGAACATAAACTTCTTATTGGCAAAACTGCGTGCATTATGACAACTTGTTCAATCATTTTGTAAAGACTTGTGCTATGAACTAAAGCCTATACCTATTGTGGGGGGTGAGACAATTCAATTGAGACCCATTATAATACATTTTGATCAACATGATAATGTAGGAAACAGCGGATAATTATGTAATCATTTGCATGGATACCAATTCAAATTAAATTAGAAACAGTGTTGTTGATGTGCATAAGTGACATGATGTGAACATTGAACAGGTAGTTTTGAGAATTTCTATTCTGATCTGAAAAACTTTCATTTTATTTTTTTACTTTTTTATTGGAACAAAGAACACAAAATTATCATTGATGCTACAATATTAGTACACAAAATATTTCCAACATATTGATATACAATATCACACTTTCCTCAATGGTTTAAGTATAAAATTATAAGTATTTTTTTCCAAAACTTGTTGCCTTAATATAAATATAAGTCTCTCCATACTGTATATTTCATACAATCCCTAGCCACTGATCCATTGTTGGAGGGTCAACCTGCATCCATTTACAGGTTATTGCCTTCATACAGCTTGCTAACAATTATCTTAATAAGTATTTATCCTTGTCTAAAACAGTTCCTGGTATTTTACCTAAATATAATGTAGTGACTTAAAAAAATAATCTCTACTCCCATTATTTTCCCAATCTCTGCCACTAATGCCAAAAGAATATTATTTTTGGGCAGGCCCAGATAATATGGTAACGATTAGCCATCTGAGTTTTACATTGCCTCCAGCAAAAGCCACAGTTCTGTAAATGCTGTTAATTTGGGAGTTATAAAAAAAAATCTTTTTAAATTCTTCCAGGAGTTCTTCAGGAGTTTGTTGTATTTGCCCATATCACATAGGCCTATCTCCAGTCTTCATCTGTTATTTGTGAGTCAGATTCTTTCTCCCATTTTTGTTTAATGATGAATGGTTCTTAAATGCTTGCACACATACAGAAACAATCTTCCAATAGAAAAATACACTTTTTAATGTCACATTTTGTAATATATGCATTGATTTTTTTGATTATTTTCTCATCCAAATTTCGGAAGAGGCCATGTCTCCCTTGCCTCCTCGGAGGAAACACCCCTTCCATTATAACAAATCTCTGGAAGCCCCCTCCTGTTGCAGTTGCAAGATGTAGCTAATTTCCAAATAATATGAAATTACACTGCAAATGTGAGAAATAAAGCTGCAAAATGAACACATAGTCTATACTATTACAAAAAAGACAACAATAACACAATAACAGCTACAATAAAGTGAACATATTTATTTATTTCACATTGTATCTGTTTTATTTCTACATAGCTAAGCTGGAGGCCCCTGACAGCCTGGGGCCCGTTGGCCCAGTAGGCTACACAATCTACCGCATAAATGAACAAAATTGACCAAATCAAACATGAAAGCCTTTATTATTTTACATCGCACGCAGTGTAACCCAAAACTCTTGTCTAGGCTTGTATCTCAGTCTGTTCAGCTATCTGCACGGTCTCCGACCAGGTAGGACTTCGGAGGAAGGAGAGCGTGGCTTGTAACCAGTGCACGCGGCAACGGTCACCTGTGGGAACGCAGCCGGCTTTAGGACCCAGCGTGCGCGATTTTCCTCTCCAGCTGCTGCGGCGATGAGGGAAGATCGCGAGGAGAAACCCAAAATTCACAGTGTTAAATCCTCCACTGAATCATACTATCGGACGGCAACGAAAACAACAGGCACAGACACTTCCTCTTGCATTTGGATGAATACGTCAAGTTCAGATCCATAGGAAAACAGTTTGGGGCCGTTAAGGTAAGGCGGCGCGATTCCATGCGATTAATAACAAAGGCGCTATACTGCCGAGCGAGGGGGCATTAAAGGGGGCATTGCACAACGCAATGGAGGGCGACAGTCAACTCTCTAAACTTTGCACTTGTACATGAGTGCATCAAAGTCATAACATCATGTCATGACGAGATCTATCTATCTATCTGAAACGGTTGGATGTGTTAATAGAGTGCAAAGACAACATGCGGCAACATTTGAAAATATATGGATAATGTGTCCTAAACTGACCGCACGCGATCACAAGAGTCAATGTCATCACGTGCGTTACGGCCTAGGAAAGTGATGGATCGCGCAAAGGCGCGTTAATTCACGGTGCAATAAGTTTGGATATCGTTTGCATCCCCTCAACCTGTGCCCACTTCCACCCTTGCGACATTATCTCAGTCAGACTCATCATGCAGTGGAGCACGCACCGGTCAGACACCTTAGTGTGCACTGTTGCACGGCCTTTCTGTTGTCATTATTGCCAGTTCTTTTTAATTGTGTTTTGAAACTAAGTTGTAATTGTTGCCCTAGCGGTGACGCTCATTTGCAGCCATCAGGCCTGTTTAGGCTAATGGTGGAGATTTGACACCATCAAGTCAAACTTTTCAGAATATCTAATTTCTTACAGTTAACGTAATAATGTTTCAGCCTCCATGATTAGTATATAATATATATATATATATATATATATATATATATATATAGAGAGAGAGAGAGAGAGAGAGAGAGAGAGAGAGAGAGAGAGAGAGAGAGAGAGAGAGAGAGAAATGGATTCACGTGTAGATGGGCATTGTGGCATGTTCGTCATGTCTGTGATATTTTAGCTTTTAATAATGCAGTCAGTCCTCGTTGCAGTGACTGTCTGTCTGATATGATTGTTGTACTCGTATGGTGCAGTCAGTAATACAGCCTATGTATTTTTACGGCAGCATCAGTGTTAGAGCTTTGAGAAGACGTGATGCTCTCAGCGCAGTCTATACAGGGTCAGTTTGCATCGGAGCAGTCATGACAAAAATAGGTCACCGGCTCAAAGATGTTAAATTTCTGTTTACGTAAACGTTTTTCAGGAGGGACTAAACGGGAGATTTGTGTGATATTGTATATTGTCCGATGATGATGATGATGCAGTGTCATTTTTCTGTCGGAATAAAAGAATATCGCTAATCATCAAAAGTATGAGCGTCCCGGCTCCCAACATTTAAGAATACACAAATGCTGTCAGTGTGTAATCTTGTGCTGCTCTGCTCCTGAAGCTGAATGGGACAGTGACACTGATTTGGTCTTTAGATATTTATTATACAGTGGTTGCTGAGCATGAAGTCTAAATGGTCATTGTGAGTTAGAAGATCATGGCTAAAACAGAAAAAAGTTCTTCTTTACAAATAATGAAGGCTCAGAGTCAGTGATGATTCAACCTGTTGGAGAGATGTTATTGTTTCGTTTGTTGGTAAGGTCAAATTGTGATAGGGCCTATATACTGGTGTTTGCTGGTTCATGATGTTGGTGCCTTAAAAAAAAGTGAAGATTACAATAATGTTGAATATAGCTGGCTGTTTGGATGTAATATAGTGTTTGGCTGACATGTTTACAATGCACAGTGTCTGAGGATGAAAAGTAAGGGTTGCTTGTTAAACCTGAGATCAAATAAGCCAGACGGCAAATAGATACTGGACAGCTGATCATGGACCTGATTTAACTATCATCATGCCCATTGTCTTGTCTTGATACAAGGAAGATAACAGATTGTTTGTGTCTCGCTGCTGAAAAAGTGCTGATTATTTCAAGATAAGCTTGGAAAAGGCAGGCAGAAAATCATTCTCTCAAAAAAAAATAAAAAATATGTCAAACCCAGACTTTAGATTCACAGGAAATTTGTATGTTTATTTTTTAGTTATGTTCATATTCTTACAGGAAAATAAATATGACCAGTTTTCTTGTTTCCAAACACTTCATTAAACATGAATTATTAAAGAATGCCATAATAACGCTAAATTCATTTTGAATTCCTCCTGTTTTAATGTCAAAATAGATAGCCATTGTAATTAGCTGCACCAAATCTAATGTTATGTCAAGGTAGTTTTTGTATCGTCTCCAGGTCTTGTTTACATTAAATACTCAAACAGAAAACCTTTACTGTTTGATATTATAAGTGACATGATTTGGCCTTCAAATGATGGAAATTGTTCAGCAGGATTCGCAGATTGAATAAAAATAACAATATATTTTGTTCAACAGCAACTGAAGAGTAACCTAGTAACAGTCCAGCACAGTTGAAACATAAAGTGAAGCTCCAGAGATATTTTGCAACAGCTGATGCTAGTTGTCACCTGGAAAAACAAACAAACAAACAAACAAAAAAATAAACTAAAAAACTAATATGTTAAGGTCGGTGATGGGCTTTTTTTTTTTTTTAGAAATTAAGAAGTGTAAATCCACCTGAGGATCCCAGTTTGAACTCTTCAAGCATAATTCTTGTTCACCTAAAAGATATTTGGTTTGTCCATGATGTAGGCATGGGCATGTAGCCTATAATTGCGCAGCATGTTTTCACAAAAAAAAAAAAAAAAAAAAAAACTCGGGTTCTCGTAGCCTATGAGAAGAATCTGTTTAATTTAAGGTGAACATATAAATAAACACATGGGTGGATCTTCATGTGCCTCTCTATTGATGATCGTTCCCTGGGTGTCCGGTAGTAGACATCGGTCTCGTGGCTCTACTGAAATAGTTCGAGACCCAGCAGGGTTTTTATTAATTCCGCTGCAATGTTTGTCTCAACTCTTTTTGTGACGGCCCACGTGTGCGAATCTAAAAACGAGATTATACAAACATGCACGTGCTACTCCGCGACCCTCGCGTGTTGCGTCCGAGAGCAACGGTATAATTGAGAGGGTGTATTTTCACTTTGTTACTCGGGTATGGTTTGCAGTTTAGCGCACCGTTGCGATCCCCTTTCCCCTTGAGCGGCTGGATTCTCGCGGTGCATGCTGGGACCTGCAGTCCTCGCTCCTCCCTTCTCAGGGCGTACGCGGTCAGGGCGTGGATGTCGGAGCACTACAAGTCCCACACGAGCTCGGCTCCATCTGCCCCTCTCTCTCTCCCACCAGACCAGAGACAGAGAGATACGGTACGAACCCCACCGGACTTTCAGAACCGAAAATCGTCGAGATTAGTGAACTGCGAGAGACAAGAACGGAAGACCGGATTAAAGCCCTTATCTTGATGCGCAAACATCTTCCAAATGTCGGTCAAACGGGTTAGTGGACGTTTGTACAATCTGACATCGTTATTTGGCTCGCTAATTGCCTTTTGAAATTATTCAGGGTTGTATAGACGAAGGAGTCGGTTCTGGGGCTGTGGCATGTCATAACACTTTGGCTGTTGGAGCTGCTTCGCTATGGAAACATTTCATGTCGTACGGTGACAGAGTAATGCAGACCGAGTTGTTAGAGGGGAGACTTCGCTGCGCAGGGATCTGAAATCGCTCCTTCAGTTTCGTACACCTTGCTCCGTACGAAATAACGCTCTCCCCGCGTGTCACGCAGCACAAGTGACGATAATAATAAGGAGCGAATGGAAAACTCGGTGACCCTATTAGTTTCTAAACACTCTTTCGAGGGCAATGTGGAGAGAGACAGCCAAAGTACGATGTTTCCTCGCGAAGGTTATCATCCAACACAAATGTGCGCGTGACATTTCTCTGCCCGTGCATTTTTTTTGTCGAGTTTTAATTCAGACGTCATAGCTCGGCTCGCGCTTAGCGAAAAACCAACGGTCACTTTATAGTTTGACAGGATTCAGCCAGTACGAACGCGTCGGTTAGTTGGGCTACATTGTGGCCACACGAACTGTGTAGGCTTTCGATTCTTTATCCGAAGGAAACGTCTTTTTCGGCTAATTCCAGACATAATAAACATTTAGTTGTTTTTGTGTTTAAACAGCGGCGTTATTTATCACTGACTCCCATTTCAGCATGCGAGGCGCTTCGTGTCACCTGAGAGTCTCTTGTATTGTGTGATACGGTTTTAGTATCTCCAGCTAGAACGAGCGAGTGGGTTGGCCAGAGAAACAAACATTTTGGTCTGTTTTAGGACGATGCTCTGCACTAATATTAAGGTAGCTGTGGATACATGACATTGGCTGATCATCGACTGCTTTTCTGCATCATCCTTTGTGCATATATAAGCTCCGGTCTGCGGAGCTCTGACGACGGACTGACCGGGAGACTGCGAGTGTGCTGAGCTCCAGTCTAGAGTGGAGAGACGATGCTTATTTCCTCGTCTCCGTTTATCATTGCGCTGGTAACCTCATTCACAAGAACGAAGGCTGAAGAAAACACGGGCTCCCGCTCCCACTGATCCTGTGTTTTCAATAATTGAGATGCCTCAAGATGAAAAATGTCTCAACGAAAATGATCGGTTCTATCTTTAGCAGCAGATATATTCACGCATATAACACATCATAAACTTTCCAATTATCAGACTTCTGCTAAAGGCCTATACGGCTTGGTTATGCCATAGAAACACTTTAAGTATACCGACATCAGTTTGATCTAATTTTAAGTCAGAAAGATAAGCAGTTCATATTTTAAGACACCTGTCACCTGTATCGTCAACGTGGTCCTGCTGCTGCTGCGCTCACCTGCATTCTGATGCGAGTTGTAGGCTACGGTGTTCATGTTGTTTGCATATGGGACTCCGGTATTTAGTTCTGGTTATTTGCGGTGGTTATGTATGTCGTTTGGTTTTCCTAAGTAATATCCAGTCTTATTCATGTCTCTTTTTTCAATTAAGAACACAACCTCAAGAGATAGATTTGGATGACTTTGTCTCAAATGCAACAAGGTGCAACTTCATTTCGACCTCACAATATTCGGTTTGATTCCCATCTGCATGAAAAAAAAAAAAATCCATTTTATGCTCTATATTGCATTGCCTTTATATTTAGTAAAACCAGAATGTACCGCTTTGTTAGAGACAAATAATTATGATAATTTGAAAAGCTATTATGTGAAGTAGAAATTGAAATCTACCACCAGTTTTTAAAATGATGTAAATATCCCTATTCACTAATTATGCATAACTGAAAAGGTTACTTAAATGAATTTGTCAAAAAGTTTTTGAAGGGAACCCTATATTGATTTGAACTGTTGGGCTCTGATAGGAGTTTTGCAAGGCCTCACACACAGCACTGTTAGAATTAGATTAAATCACAGCTTGACCACCTCATTATGAGTAAACATTTTAGTAACGCGCACTCTGTGACTGTGGACATGAGTTGCTTCGCCTTTATCTAATGCCTGTAAAGAGTAAAGCGCCTGTGTTAGGCACAGCATCACATTAATGGTTGCTCTGTTCTATCTGCACTGTTGATGTTGTCTTGATCTACTGCAGTTTGTCCCACTGAGGTAATGAGGCAGTAAAACCTGCATCAACTATCGAATGGCCCTGCATCCTTTATCCTCAACCCCTGGCATTTGTGGCCTGTCGTGTACTCGACCATTCCCCTCCACTGAGCTGTGTGAGGGTTTGGGATCTGATCAGTATGGTGCTTTGCTTCTTTAAAAAGGGGGTAATTAGAGGATACAGACTTAGACCATGTGCGATGTGGGTTAAGAGGATGTTGTTGCAGTAAAAACTGTCCCTTCAGCTGTGGGAGCTGAGGTTTTTACTCTTCTGTGTTTTAACTGAGTTTTTGGTGTTTATGTTCGTGCACTTGAAATTGATTTGCTCACAATCTTAGAGAGAGTCAAATGGGTCAAACTCAGCGTTTTTCACCTCATAATTTCGTCTTTCCTACAGCAGATGACCATGCATTTGCAAACTTACAATTAAAAATGAAAATCGCTGGTATACAGTTCAAAGATCATTGCATTTTTTTTTTCAAATACATTATTTAAATCGGAATGCTATAAATTTAATATCTATTCCTACTCAAGCCGTAGTCTTAAGGAAATTGTGACATCTTGACTAAGGAAACCTCTGTTACTCACAGGAAGTTTCCAGCCTGTCTCTCACTGACTGTAACAAGAGAAGTGATGTTGTGGCCTCATGGTTAGAGTGTCATTTTTGTCAGATTACAGGGAAAGAGAGTTAAAACATTACAGCTAATCTATGTCCATCTTTTGTTAAAATTATAGAAGTGTTTATTTTGAGTGGAGTTGCTTGCTTTTATTTTATGTCTGACAAATGAAAATGATGACTAGAAATATTTCATATCTCTCAAAATCGTTGAAAAGTTATTGAAAGTCGTGTGCCTGATACATGTAGTTCTGCACTACTGATAGGGTGTAACAGTTGTAAGAATGTTAAGGGAAAGTATATCCAACTAGGCTAACAGCATTTTTAATGAATGTGCTAACATGAGTTTAGTTGCCTTATAGTTCAAATCCTTGTTTCCAATGTGTAATGTAGATAGTGTAGTGATCTATATTTTACATTTGCTTTAGTTAATGAGATCTGAGTTGACCTTGGCTGAGCTACACAACATGTATCCTCTGCAATTAGTTATATGTACATTAAAAAAGAATGAAGTGAAAATGAGTGAAAAATCGACAGTATGGCTTAGCTATACTTTTTCTCTCTGATGAAGCAAACATATTTGTTATGACAAATATTAACATCATTTGAAAGGGTCTTAATGTTGTCCAGTAGCAGATTATTAACTAATCAATGAATGATTTATCTTTATTTTTAAAAAGTTATATATTTTTTATGTTCCAAATTTGATATCATTTTAAATACTCAATTTGTGCACTTTTTAAAGTTGTTTTTTTTTTTTTAATGATCTAATTCTACAACAGAACTGCAAACTACCCAGAGGAGAATCCCATAAAGAGTCACTTGTCCACACACACTGAGTAATGTGTTGAGAAAACGCCTATGCAGGTAACATACATTTCATTGTTATAATCTCCCCTCTGTATCTTTCGTGGTTTTTTATTTATTTATTTATCATTATATTTTTTCACACTTTCCCCTTAAGTCAAACTTTCTTTCCTGTTTCTTTGCTCAGGTGGATCCCTCACCAATGAATGTAGGGGATGGAGGGACGGTGAGCAGAGAGAGCAGTGCCCTTACCCACGTGTCTGAGAGCATGGTGGGAAATCCACAGCAGACACTGCCTCTTGAACTTAGAGGTGACATACCTCAAAGTCAGCAGAACAAGTTGAGGGCGACCACAGACTGTAAAACACCTGACGTCTGCTCAGAATCCAGCAATTCAAATCATTGTCCCCAAGTTCAACCCCACAGCAATGTGTTTAGCACTGATCCCGTGAGCACACCCTTGCCTGATCGGACTGAGGTTTCCAAAGGCAAGGTTGACAGTGCTGGCATCTACTCAACTCATCTGTGGCCTTGTGGTAAAAAGGTCACCGCAGAGGACCCTGGGAACTCTGTTCATAGTATAAACCTAAACAAGAAGACTAACGCACCAGCACCCACCCAGCCTGTGATAAGCGTTCCTTTAGGTTTCCAGTGCTCCACGCTGTTTAAACCCGGCCAGCCTGTTGCTTTCCTTCCCCCTTCCAATTTTTCTTCTCCTCTCTGTAAGATCACACTGCCACCAGGGTTAGGTCAGATTGCAGCACTGCGAGAAGCCACTGCTAGCCAGTTTCAAAAGGTTGACTGCCCAGCGCAAAGCTCTTGTTCGAGCACTACACCTATGCTTAAAACATACCCGTATCACTTTTCGGTTGGGAGAGGACCTGGCGCTGAGAAGAAACCTCAGTCTTCAGGATCCAAAGTCAGGTGTGACTCTTTGTCCAAGGGCTTTCAAGGTGGATCTGAGCATAAAGCCACAATGTCTTCTGTAGCAGCCCCAGCTTTAGCCCTTCCAGTACAGCAAGCCACACAGGGCTCGGCTCCACAAACCCATTATACCATTTCTCCCACTGCTGCCATCTGCTGCAGCCCAGCTCTGGCAAATATCACCACTCAAAGTCGGCTGCTTAGCCTTGTAGAAAAAGGTTCGACGTACCGAGGTGCTGAAAAGACCTCTTTAGCGTATCTGAAACCAAAAACACTGTCCACTCCAGAGGAGCATAATGTTTCCTGCCCCGTTGAGTCAAGGGATGTCCCCCTTGATTTGTCTGCAAAGTCAAAGCGACAAAAAAACATTAAAGAGACCCAGAACCACCCATCATTGGCCACGGAACAGCATTCTGCTGACTCTCATCAGAAAAACGTTGCTGGTTCTAAAAAAATGAATTCTGCTTCTTTTGGGTCATCCAGTACATATGACACCCATAGAAATGGTGCTACACAAAAATCATCTTCAAAACAAACTAATCACCATGCTTTGGAACCCAACGCATCCTGGGCCAAAGGCTCATCTCCTGGTTCCTTAAATAATCTCCCTGGCACATATGTTGGAGTGGCAAGCCCCATTCTAGCATCTACTTTACGAAGCAAAGATGGAAAAAGTGCTGCTTTTGTTGAAGATTTTCAGACATTTGCCAAACAGGAAACCATCTCCATCATTGACCAAGGAGAACAGCCGGTTTGTAGAGAGAGGAAAGCACCATTTGCTGTTAATAAGGATAAGCTTAATAAGGGAGGCAAGCTCTTGACAGGAACTCATCAAGGTTTTTTATCTACCCAATTATCTACTACAGTAAATTCACAGGCCCACCGGAAGTCTGTTGGTGGAAAAGAAGGGACCCTTTTTACACCTCCAGTTAAATCCTTGTGGCAACCACCTTGTGTTCTTTCCCAAGGATCATCTCTGCAGAATAGGCCAAGTCAGACCCAGGCCCCAAAGACTAAGAGCACCCTTGGTTGTGAGAGAGCCCTGTTCCATAACTCCCATTTAAGCCCAATTAAAGTAGAGGATGAAAAGTGGGAGAAGGCCAAATCCCCCCTGTCCAACCTGGAGTCGATAGTGAAGCAGAAAACTCTTGAGACCACTGCACTTACTGGTGAAAACTACTGTAATCTGTCTTATGTGGGATCTAAGAGGCCTGAGGTAGCCAACATGCAGAACAGGTGTCAGGACTCCACGTTGCAGCAGACTCTTACAACTGGTTCTCCATTTAGGGCCATAGAAGTACAGGTCAACAGTTCAGACAAAACTTCTCCACAAACAGATGCTACAGCAGCTCTGAGCAGACCAGAGATCACAACCGCTCCTGTGACCAAGGATAAGGGACGAGAAAAAAAGGCAAAAGAGACAGAAAATCTAGTGTCTGATGGTAGACAAAAAAAGAAATCTACTACCCCTAGTAAAAGGACTGCTCCCAGTTTTAAAAAGAAATTGTCTCAACAGTTAGAGGACGAGATGACAAAAGAGGAGAAAGGATCAGAGAGGAAGGCTTCTTCTCATGTTAAGGTAGAAGGAAAAGCCTTTTCCTTCCTTGAGAACCAGACTGTAGAAGCAGAAGGAGAGGCAAAAATGAATGGAGCCAAAGAGGAGATACCTTCCAAAGGCAAAGTATCCACCACCAAACAGAAGAAGCTGAAAAAGCCTGCCAAGGAAAAGACACCTTCTGAAGCTCAAAAAAAGACTATTACAGTAACTAAAAAGCAAAAAGATAAAGACAGACCATCAGTCAAGCAAGGTCTCTACCATAAAAAGGTAAGATTTATTTTACTCTGATCAATTTAGTGGTTCATTTTTATTAAAGGGGTCATATGAACTTTTACAAGTTGATTGTACTGAAATGTGTTTTGGCAGTGCCTGTACACAACCATCATATAATAAGAAAAATCCATTCAGTGTTTTTGTTTTAATCTCCTTGTTTTAATACGTTTTCCCCGGCCTCAAATTGAGCCGTTCGTCAATAGAGCTGGTAAGTCCCACCCATCCGTAAAACTCCAAGTGGACCTCTAGGTTGAAAAAGCGTCAATGCAAGTGAATGAGAGAAAATAATCATTTTCTGATCCCGTTTGAATTGTGCCATGAATGTAACATATGTTGTCTGTGATTTTTTTTATATAATTACTCATGTAACGAGTTTCACAGTATATTGTATGATTCTTTGGCTAGCAGTTGTGGAATAGACATAACGAGAAGGACTACACGTCGCAAATGTGACGTCACCGCATAACACATTTTCCCTCCACAAATCACGGTTTTCACCACGCTCAACTAGTTTGTCCTCTTCCTGAAAGAAGGCGATAAAGTGCACCAAAGACACAGGCATGTTTAGCGGGAATCGTGTGCTGGTGGGTGTGATGTATATCAAACAGGTCGAAAGAGTTGTAGTTCACAAAGTGCTCTCGCACAAAGTCTAACCGTATGAAAATTCTACCCGCTAAATTGTAGCATTCTTTACACGAAACGTTATATAAAAAATTCAGAGACAACATATGTTCACATTCATTGCAAAATTCAAACGGGATTAGAAAATAATTATTTTCTCTCATTCACTTGCATTGACGATTTTTCAACCTAGAGGTCCAGCGGGGCTAGCTGAAGGGGCAGGACTTACCAGCTCTATAAAACGGACGCCCCTCCCAGGATTGTTAGATCGTTTCAACACATCCCCGCCCTGAGATCTGTCATCATAGTCCGTCATTATTGATACGCTGGAGCAGAGTGGCGTCTAAGCGATTGTGTTGTTCTGTTCTTGGGTGTAATAGCGAACAAAGCAGTCGTTTTGATGTTCCTAAATCCGAACCACTGAAGATGCTGTGGCTTGAGTTTTGTTTTCGAAGGGAATATTCCCCACGAGCAACATCAGTGCTTTCATGTTTGCGCAAATCATTTCTCAATAGACTGCTTTATAAACGAGGGTCAGTATGAGCTGGTTTTGCTAAGAAGCAGCTCCTGAAAAAAGAATCTATTATGTTCCCTCTGTACCTCCAGACGAACTGAGTGTAAAGTTTTATTAACCTTTATATTAATCATTGCAAATCGCGAAAAAAGTTTTTTCATGACCATTAGTTGTAACGTCAATCTGTCAATGAACTAACTATTTATCATCCAGTAAATTAAATACTTGAAAATGGAATGTGGCAATGTGCTTTATCTCATTTGATTATTTGAAGCTTGATGGAAAAGATAAAAACTGTCAATGCAAAACTTCAATTAACATTTGAGTTCAAAACAAAAGACTCATCTTTTTGTTTTAACTTTTTTGTTTTATGTTTGCAATGAAATGTAGAGGATATAATTAATTTAAAAAAGTTTGAGATAATGCAACATTTATTTTCAGCCCATGGTCCTAATCCAAAATATATATATATAAATAGTAAATAGTAAATACCCTTAATAGTAAAAAATGGAGTCAACTCTCCTTTAGGACTGTTTTGGGTTCAAAATAAGTTAGTATGTATTAACAAAATCATTTTGATTTGTCAGTCAGTTTTGACAAAAGGCCTGTTCACATCAAGAACAAGTATACAACAATAACTATAACGAAGATATAGTTAAACGAAAATAAATATAAAAAAATAGTGAAAGCCACACCACAACTATAATGATAATGGCACTGAGTAATTGTATTGTTGGAATCACCAATCAAAATCCATTCTGCTTTAAGAGCACCAGCATTTAAAGTGGCAGATGACAAAACTCCAGCGCGTGCTTCTAATAAACGGAACTATATCGCCCGCTGTGTGAACACCAATATAGTTATGGTTATTGTAATCTCTGGAGTTGTTGTTCTTGGTGTAAACAGGCTTTTAGAGTTGACAAGACATCTTAGAGGATTTTAAAACAGAAATAGGAAGCTTGTGGTTTAGTTAATTATGAGAGTTTATATTAATTATTCTTTTTTTTTTTTCATTTGATCTGTCTAAATTGTCCTTTTAGTACTGGTAGTGTTATTCTCATCATGAGTTACAATGTAATTCCTATGGGTGTTTTTCCCCATGTAGACAGTCTGTAACATATGGTCACAACTGGAGTTTAGTAAACAATTTTATCATGCAATGTTGAAGTTTTGTGGTTATACTTTGTTTGAAACTGTGTTTTGTAATATGTGTTCTTCTTATACAATTAGCGCTGTAACATAACGTAATATATCGCAATACAAAAATGCAACTATATGTATCGTGGCTAGTGACAATATTTATCGTGTATAGTTCACCCAAAATAATAATTACAGTGTGAGGAAAAAATTCCAAGTTTACAACGTTTAGTGTCAGCGCTACATTAAACAACTATATATAATGTTGAATAAAATGTATAATAATGCAATGGGGGAATATTTGTGTCCCGATAATGCTAAATGTCTTCTGTTACCAGTGAAAAGTGCCCTACATTTTTAAAAATATATTTTAGTTTAAATAATTTAATAAATATATAAATTATATATATATATATATATATATATATATATATATATATATATATATATCTTGTCAGTGACAGAGTGCAAGCATATTCATGATCTAAAATAATTCTATGTTTTTTGATCATTTTTTAAAACAATATTTTACCTCATTCAAAACCAGGGTATCAATCCAAATCAGGTTCCCCTCTAAATTTAGACCTACACAATTCACCTATATCAAAGAACATTTTGGGGGAATTCTGGAAGGAAATTATAATAGTTCTCGTGAGATTATTGCGAGAGTAGCCTAGTGACGCGTGTTCTGTTGGGCTAATGAGCTGCATGTGTCTAAGCCCTGGGAAAGCTCTTGGTGAGAGATGATGGCATTACCATTATGAGCCAGTGATGGGTTTATAGACAATTATATTTTTGCTTTGTTTAAATAGCCAATAATGTAAATTATGCATGTGTTATTGACAGACAAAATGCTTTATTTTTTTTTTTAAACTGTTGTGTTGTACTTTATCAGAAGAAAGATGCATTGCCTGGAGTGGGGAAAAATGTGCTGAAAGATGGAATAGGCGCAGCCCCCAAAGTAGGGGGAAAGACTCGCAAAGGGAAAATCTGTCCAACTAATATGGAACACACGGACCCAAACAAAATAGGTACTGACCCAGCTCGTAGTTAAAGAGTAGTTCACCCATGGGGCACCTCGTCATCATTTACTCACTCTTATGTCTTTCCATAACTAGGCTTATCTTCTGTATTAAAAGAAAATTATATTTTTAAGCAGGTCTTTTTCTAACAGTGATGGGTCATAGTGACCCTGGCTGTTAAGTGACAAGAGAAATAAATAAATTGTTCAGCCTGATGTGTGAGCTGGATCAACTAGATCATTGACAAGAACCAGCTCAAAAGTACAATTAATGCACTGATCTAGTTGTACTTTCTAACTCGATTCGCTGGTATAAGATCTTGAATACAGTGAAATGAAACTAGTGTAAAAATTGGTGATTGTGATATTTTAAAGCTTAACAGAAGCTGTGGTCACTATAAACATGTATGGAAAAGACCTGTGTAAAAGATTCCACCACAATATAACAACATACAGGTTTGAAATGACAAGAGTGAGTAAGAAATGATGGAATCGATATTTTGGGGGTGATTTTAATATTTAACAAGATGCTTTTGCTTTTTTTTTTGTCATATTTAAGACAGATATCAACGTATTTCTCATGGATAATTGTGACTTGTCACCAGGGTTTATCACCGATTCAGAGAGCAGTCCATGCAGAAGTCCTCAGGTTGACAGAGATTCGGGCTCTTTCAGCAGTCCGGCCTGGCCTAGTAAGGAATCAGACTCCCAGGAGGAGGCCTCTCCACGGCTGAGGCGAGGGCGCAGACGGACTGATGAAGCGTTGCTCCGAGACTGGAGCTTCGCTACTCCACCTACACCTCCCCCTCTCGATCCCCCCTCTACACCACCCCCTACCCCACCACCCACAGTACCCGTCCGCCGGCCGCGCGGCAGGCCTCGAATCAATCCTCTGCCTGAGGAGGTGGATGCGGACAAGGACAGGCCCACTGAGGGTGGAGACTCCTCTTCAATAAAGAAAAGGAAACGCTGCAAGAATCGTAAATATCAGAACGGGGAATACATCACAGAGAAGGATAAGGTGGCAGATGGAGAGGAGGAGAAGCTGGGCGTGGAAGATGGTAAGGCCACTATTGAGTAAAGATGTCTGAGGCTTGGTGAACATTTTGCTGAGAACGTCATTCTGTAATTTCCCTGCCTGGTCTTGATATTTAGTCCATGGGCTGCAGCTGAGGGTAACATAATTAAAATGTCAAATAAATTTTCCTTTGGGGAGCAATATCTAGCATGATTTAAACTTTCCAAAAAATCTTTAAGTTACAATTATTTACTGTTATTGAATGTGAAGATGTTCGTGAATTTCACGTACTGGGAATAAGATAGAACGGTGTAGCTCTTACTAAAATAGGAGTGTCCAATGTCTGAATGTGGGCGTTACCAAAGGTCTGTATGTCTGTGAATTACAAATTTACCCAACCTTCTCAGGAAAAAAAAATTGTTCTGTTTGAATAGGGCTGAGGTAGGGATGTTTTGGAAAGCGTTTTGGAGCGTTTGGAATTATTGAAAGCGATTTATTTAAAGTTACCACAAAATCAAAATGGATAATTCTTGTTTTTATGAAATATTGGAATGCTTATTGTAATTGTTTTTTTTATTCATCATGTGCCAACATAATATTTAATAAATATATCATCCACTTACACCCTTACTACGACATCTCTGCTCTGATGATGTGTTCACTTGCACGAGGACAGGACAAAAACCTCTCCTCTACAGCAACCTATCACTCACATGAGATCGCAGCAACAGCAAATGACAACAATCCCATCAATTCCGGAAAAACAAAATCAAGTCCTGCCCTGGTTTATTTTTGTCATTCGGTTCACTTGGATATGTTACAATATGTCTATCTATACTGCTTTAGGAATGATGTTATAAAAATGTCAATCTATGCCATTGCAGATGAGAAGATGGGTGTGTACCCTTGTCTCAGTGCCACGCTGACCAGCGAAGTGCCCAGTCCAGACATCAGCCCTAAGCGGACCCAATTCACACGTTCTGGCTTGGCACGACCTCAAGAGTGTCCTCCCGCCACACATCCTAATGACAAACCCTCAGGGAAGAGGAAGTTCAAAAGTAAACACTTATGTGACACAGACGAGCAGAAAAAGGTTAGCTGAAGCATCTTATCAAACTTTCAAGCATTTTGAAACTAGACCAATTAAACTGAAAATTGTGATATCAAGGGTTTTTTTCTTCCATTGCAAAGGTATACCTATTTTCAATTAGTCTTATGCTGCCTCCTAGTGGCTCTGTGAGTCACTAAAGCACTTTCCTACAACAGCTGTTTTTATCGGGACCACGTTACTGTTGCCCTCCCGACAATGTCACATCCCTCATGCATGACTCTCTTTGTCTTTATGTCTTTGTTTCAGCTCAAGACTAAGAAAGGCAGCTTGGGCAAACGCACAGGGCCCCTCATGCCAGACGAGGACAGTCCAGCCGCCAAGAAAACCTCAACTCTTTCTTATGCTACTTCCAAGCAGTCAAACTCTCCACTGTCTGGTAAAAAAGGAATAGCTGGGAAAACAGGAATCCCTGAAACTACTCCAAGCCGTCCAGTGCCTCCAGAAGTCCGTCGATTGATTGTGAATAAGAATGCAGGAGAGACGCTGTTGCAGAGAGCTGCTAGATTAGGTTACCAGGTAAAGCAACCCTTTTGGTTGTTAGCTGATATTGTAATCTTTATTATGAAATATATTCATATTTATTGTAAATTACAGAAAAGTTCTATCAATTAAAAAAGTGAATCCAGTGTTGTTTATTTTAATTTAACATTTTTATGATTTAATTATTAGCTTTTCATCAGTTCATAAACCTCTTGCAGGTCCCTCACAAACCACAGTTTGAGAAATGCTTATGTGAATAACTTGCTTTACAGCCCTATGAATATGATTGTTGGATCAATCAATCATTATTTATATAAATGTTTATTTTCAGGATGTGGTTTTATATTGCTTGGAAAAGGATGTGCGAGAGGTGAACCGTCGTGACAATGCGGGATACACGGCACTGCATGAGGCCTGTGCACGTGGCTGGACGCACATTGTACAGGTGCTGCTGAAGCACGGCGCAGATGTTAACTGCAGCGCACAGGATGGAACGCGGTGAGCAGCAGGTTACACTCGGGATATGATAGGATGATCAGCGCTTTATTTATTACTTGAAATATTCATTAGATGCCACCAAATTCAGCTTTGGGCTACTCATTTTTTAATTGTATAATGACAGTTTTGAGCTAGGTAGCTAATGGGCCATATCAGATTTAGGAGATGTATTTTTAGAATCAGACTCTATTTGTCCACCCACAGCTACAATGTGTCCAACAAACTGTCCAATTACGTTACTGTATGAAACTGCTTCCTCCTACCACTTCCTGTAAGAGTTTTGCCATGTCCGAGTTTGCTTTTTCATCATTGCAGCCCATTTGCAGTAACAATAGGCTTCATTTTAGATAGGGAATTCAGTATATTATGTACTGACTTGACTTTCAAACCGTTGTAGCCCAATTCATGATGCTGTAGCAGCTGACAATCTGGCAGCAGTCTGGATGCTGTTAAATCATGGAGCAGATCCCACACTGGCAACGTACTCTGGTCAGACCGCAGTTAAACTAGCCCAGAGTCCCGGGATGAAAACGTTCCTCAAAGGTAAAACCGCTTCATTTTCAAACAGTTTTTGCAAAATGATCTAAACAATCCTTCTGGAACATTGTTGCGATTTAAACTGTCTTTGTGATTGTTTATCCACAGAGTACTTCTCCGATTTAGAGGGACGGGCAGACCAAGATCCCAGTCTACATTGGGATTTCTACAGTAGCTCTGTATTTGGTAAGAAATTAAAATGAAATACTCTAATATTCAAAAGTTTGGGGTTAGAAAATAAATTAGTACTTTTATTCAGCAATTTAGATTGTTAGAGAAATGTTCAATTGCAAAGAAATGCTTTGCTTTTAAACATTGTGTTCATTGTTTCCACAAAAATATTAATCAGCACTGTTTACAACATAAGAAAAGTTTCTTGAGCACCATATCAGCATGTTAATAGGATTCCTGAAGGATCACGTGACACTGAAGACTGGATTAATGATGCTGAAAATACAGCATTGCATCACAGGAATAAATGTATTATGTTTACTGTATTTTGGGATCAAATAAATGCAGCCTTGGCTAGCATGAGAGACTTCTTTTTTTTAAAAACAATTGAATTTATTTTCATTTAATTGTATTTTTGAATGGTAATTTGTAGTGGATTTTAAGTTAGAGACCACCAGTGAAAAGCTTTTAATTCATTTTTGCAATTTAAATTGCAAAAATATATATTTTATGTTACCAATCAGCAGCATAAAAATGTAAGTAAAGTTTATTTGAAAGATTTACATCAGTTTGGTTCAGTATTGGCTTTAACTGGCATCGCTCTGATGATTTCAGAATAGAAGCAAGAAAATCTGACCTATTTTAATAGTTTTGATTAGTACCTATGAATAATGCAGCATATTAAATATTTCATATTCACAATACAATAGAAATACAGTTTTAGTTTCAATTTTGGATCCCCGATTTGAATATAGTCTCAGACATTATTGTATTGAATTTAATAATCCTTCTTCAAAATCCTCAAAAAAGTAAGCACAATTGATTGTCCAAGCGTCCCCCAATTCAAGCTGGAAGTGATCCAAGCTTTCAGTGACATAGCTGCCCACTAGAGGGTAGCAGAAGCACTATAAACACGCTGTGTTGAGGTCTTGTGACTAGAGGTTGACTTTTGTCTCTATTTGTTTTAAACAGAGACAGAAAAGGAACCTTGCTGGGACTTCCTGTTGTCTCAGCGTGAGGAAGAAGGCGGGGACAGCTTGAGCGAGCAGGTGAAGGAGAGAGATGCCGACTCTGACTGTCTTCTGTTTGAGTTTTCCTCTGAGCCCCTCCTGCCCTGCTACCATGTCCAAGTATCACTAACGCAGGGGTAAGTGGTAGCGTAAATATTTTTTTTTTTAAACATGATCATGACAACACCTAATCTATTTGTTTCCTCTCCACAGTTTTTGTAACTGGTTCTTGCTGGCAGACGTGCTGAAGCGCCTAAAGATGTCGGCACGCATTTTCCGGGCTCGATACCCTCAGTTCGAGGTGGCCAGCATCGCTCAGGCAGAGCTGTGGAAGCAGATCTCCGTCAGTCAAACGTGCGCCGCTTCGGACGAGCTCCGGCCGGGCGACGATGAAGACGGAGAGGAGACCGTGGAGCTGGTGCGCTGCGTGCCAGAGTTACAGGGGCAGCTAGGCTCCACCATACAGATCCTTCAAGAAGATGAGGACGACAATTCAGAGGTCAACACCAGACCCTGCAGTCGATAGCGACTCCTGCCCTACAGCGAGGTGCCGTCCGCAGTCGTGCTAGGTCCATTGCAACCGATGGCCTGTTACCAGTACCAGCACTTTGTATGTTCAGAATCAGCCAGAAAGGTCCTATTTCCTCACAGACGCCCTGAGCAATGAAAGGGGCCCTAGGGAGCGACTTTTCCATGCCCTCACCCCAGGGGGAAAGGCTGGGGGCGGACTCCACTGGGAAGCAGCTTTCAGGTTCCTTCTGTAGGGTTTTGTTTTTTCAGTATTCAATTTGTTTTTCGTTTTTTTTTTTTTTTAAATAAACCTATATGTATAAGTAAATATATATGTATATCTTGACATCAGGGTGAACGCAACTGGTTGTAACTTATCATTAACATGTTTTTATGTTCACTCATTATTGACTGTCCTTTAGAAGGAGTGGTAATCCAAGTCTTTTTTTTATCTTGGTAAAATACATGTGTGTAGCTAAGAGGCTTACGTCTAGCTAACAGTGGCAGGAATGCCTTTGGGCCAGATGGTTCCTGTGTAAACCATCAAGCCTCTCTCGGCTCCCAGAAGCCCCCTAACCTACAGCATATGTTCCATATCCCTGGCCCTCTTTACCTAAGCACCACTGCAGCTCTGCCAGGATCATTACACCTTCTCTTTGTTTCGTTTGTTCCTGTGACATCTGACGTCGCTTCGTTTTTGCTTTGGAAATCGGCAGGTCAATGAGCTGTTGGTTTTATCCGCTGGTTTAATTATTTTAAGATATCAGCAGAATCAGCCGATATCAACCTTGACCGTTAAGTGGTAAACAAAACAAAAAAAAGAGCCAGTGGAGTGTTTTTTTTTTAAAGATTTTTCTAGAGCTGTTTTTCTAGATTCCGTCTTGAACTGCTTTCCAGTGCTTCTGGAAGGGGTCCTCTCCAAGGTTTTCCTGGTGTACCAGATTCCAGCGTGCTTTGTGGCGCGTGGTGTGTTTTATTTTCACTGATTGTTGTTTGTGCTTAATTTAATAGTCATTAATATATTTGACCTTTTTTGTGTGTATCAAACAAATGATATATGAAAATTGCTTTGTATGGTTGGTGCTTTATTTGACAGTGTACAAATAATGATCCCTTTATCCTGAGGTTGTTTTGTTTTCCCACACTGCAAACAGTATTTTAACAGGCTAAAGTACAGTTTTATTGTACTGGTGCTAAGCTAGATTTTGTGTTGACAATCAATGAAGTTTTGTTTGAACTGAAACCAATAAATATTTAAATGAAGAGACAGAGATGTAAAGATAGAGTTTAGTTTCACTACTTATGGAAATGCAGAGAGACATGAAGAAAGTACTTGGCTTTTGGTTAAAGAAGGCATATTGCTTCAGTGATCTCTGTTCAAAGAGGAGAGCTGTTTATTTGTTTAGTTTTTTTTTTTTTTTTTTTTAGAAATCCACCAGAATAAAGCATGATTGTCAAGTCTTGCTTGTGATCTGCTGTATGTTTGTAACACCGGACAAGGTAAGCCCGCTGCATTAAATAATGTTTTGCATTATTATGATTAAAGATGACAAAGTTTATTTTTATTAATTTAAGGTAATACAAGAAGTGATGTTCCGCTTTTTACAGTCAAATTCTGTATTAATGTACATTAATAAAAATCATTCATATAGATTTTACCCACATTGCATAATAGAAATTATGTCGCCAACCAATAAAATGTAATTTAATCATTTTGGAAAAGAAAACATCGATTTCAAAAAGATCATTGTCCTCAAGGGGGCACTAGATACTAACAACATGACGTTAACGGGCAATGATCTGAGGGGAATCAAACTAAGTGATTGTTTTAAGCTGAAGATTAATTTAAATTTAATTGATTTTGTTTAATTAAATCGTTTAAATTATTACATAAATATGAAAAAAGATATACATTTACACATTTTAACGCGATACACTACGTTTTCGGGGTCCGTTTCTTTAAAGGAATTCATTATATTCAGCATGGATGCATTCAATCGATCAAACGTGATATTAAAGACATTAAAAGGCTGCAAAAGATTTATATTTCAAATAAAAACTGCACATTTTAATCATCACCTGAAGTAAATGAATCACGGTTTTCACAAAAATACTAAGCAGCATCTGTTTTCAATATTGACAATAATAAGAAATGTTTCTTAAGCAGGTACCAAATTCAATGATTTCTGAAGGATCGTGTGACACTGAAGGGAGTAGGCCTAATGATGCTGAAAATTCAGCTTTGCCATCACATGATTAAATTCGCCTGCATAATAAAAGTTAACTAGAAACAGTTATTTAAAATAATAGGTTAAAATTCACAATATTTTACTGTAGTTTTAGGAAATGCGCCCTATGTGAGCAAAAGATTTATTTCAAAACAAACAAAAAATCAGTAGCTAGGCTATAAACTTGCCTGAACACGCAATTCAAAGGTTTGGAGGACAGTTCGTTGCGGTAAAAGGTCAGTCAAAGTAGGTGATACTGGTTTTTGGAGGAAGGGACAATCAATTTGTTGAGAAACTAGTGCACTGCATATCCTACTCATGGGGAAAGACACGAGACAGCATTAAGAAATGAGAGTTGTCTGCGTAGACTATGGCCTCGGGAGACCCGGGTTATGCTGAGGTGAGGAAGTCAGATAATTCTTGAGTCAGGCTTTTTCTGAAACAGGGCCACATGCTTTACTGTCATAAAAGGTAATTAAACAATAAACCAGTCCTGATATTTACCTCTCGTACGCTATCTACGTTTTATATCTGAGAGTTAACAGATAACGCGGTCGCAGCATGCCTAAATGAATCACACAAAGTTTAGTTTGATTAATTTCGAGTCAATCCTCCATAAAATAACTTCGTTCACCCACAAATATTCCTCAGCCTATGAGTCGGTTAGTTTGGAATGTATCAGTGCGTCTTTACCTTTAAAAACCACAGTTTAGCTAGAAAATGGTAAATAACATGCGCATCTACGTAGCCTCACTCAGCTGTCGGTTCGTTTGGTTGCCTGGTGCTGAATTGAAGCAGTGGGATGGAAGAGAATGCTGAGTGGCCTGGGGGCCATTTATATGCAAAAGAACGAATAGAAATCGCAGCACGGTACAGCGGTGAGGTGTGTGGGAGAGAGTCAGTCATCATGAGGAAGATAAGTTAAGGATGCCGCTGGGGACAGGCTGAGACCGAATTAAAGCAGAATGCAACGAAATAACGACATGCTTCAATTAACACCTCGACTGTAACTCTGTAGGTGCCTCAAAACGAAAAGTAGACCCAGTGAGTCAGATTTCTTCAGAATCCTTAAGTCACTTCACGGATTTGTATAATAAAGGTTATTTATAGGCTGCTATTAATTATTAATGAATCAATATGCCTATTTTTAATTATCTTTTGGTTTCAGGTTTGCAGCTTCATTTTCAAGTTTTAATATAGCCTATATATATATATTTCAACTTAAAGTCGGAAGTTGTGCTGTTAGGTGTGTTAAACTTTAAGTCAGATTACGTCCAGCTCCACCTCTCTGGACGACTAGGGCCGGATAGAGTTGTGGGCAGGGTTAGGGTGTGGATATTCTAGCTCCACCGATTAAGCCCAAATTACATTCACTCATCCTTGCGGTGTCTAGACCAGAGTTTCCGCTAGAAAAAGGTTTCTTCCTCTTAATTAATCAAGTTGAGGAAAACTGTTGGCTATGTAACTTAAAAATGAACATATAGGATAATCAGGCCATATAGAATGCAGCATTATTAGCCTAACTTTCAAATGGACGAGAAAAAAAAAAATGAACGATTCGCGTCAATCAACAACATTGGTTTCACACACATTCACTTTTTGAAACATTGAGGCACGGATGTACCTAATACTAATAAATAAAAAATCTTCAGTATAGCAGATGATTCATTTATAGTTCACTATTAAATAAGAGGTCTAGCGCTTAAATTTGTTGTTTTTGAAATCAAGCCGAGCGCTCCTGTCCACTGCTATCAGTTGGATGGACAACGCGCTGCACAAGTTGCGCAATCTTCACTCGGGTAGAAAGTGTTTCAATCTATCGCCGCTGCGGAGACTCTCTAATCAGTCTGGTGAAATCACTAAATAAAATGCACACAAACGTGTCCCTGCTTGATATAGGCTGTAACCACTGTTGAATTCTTTATGTTGGCCTACTGCTTGATACAGCATCTGTCTGTACAAAAATAAAATACATAAGCCTATTTAAATAGTCTCCCAATGAAGTGGGGTGACTTTTTTTCAGTTTTATTTTGATAAACATGACACAAAATAACATTGTGACTACATGAAAAGAGCTTTTACTGTTATGAAAAATGCAGATAATTGAGCATTAGTGGAACTGAAGGTGTCAGAATGAACACGTCATCAGAGCTCTTGAGAAGCTGCTGCGACTTATTCAACCCTCTGCTCTCGAATCGCTCTAATGGTACTTTGATGCCATACGTCACAGTCGTGCCATCGGCACTGTCTCAAATCAGACAAAATTTCTAGCCGGCATGCCGGCATGTTTCAAGTCAGACACTGATCAGTCTGTGCATGAAGTCGAAACAAGCCTTTTAGTTTGTTCTTAGGACAGGGCTGGCTTTTTTGTCCATCAATTTGATTAGAATGTTGGATCATTGTCTATTGCTATTATGTGAGAGACAGGTTGTCCTGCCCTCGCGTCAGAATACTCATCATCAGAGAAGAGATGTTGCTGCAAGAGTTATTTTGAGTAAAGATTAAGAAGGTACGTTTAAAAAAAATTATAATGATGTGCATGTTCAAATGTGCAAACATAGGCTATTCATTTCAGTTGGTTGCCAAGGCAACCTTTATTATTTTCTTAATTATTTTTTTTTGTAGGGTTATAATTTTCTCATTTATCATATATATATATATATATATTTATTTCAGATTTATTTCAGTTACCTAAAATGATGTTTACTAGTTTTAGTTTACAGAAACCTGCATGCAAACCTTCAGGGATTGCTTTACAAAGCAAAGCAAATTACCTACTGGAGGTTACTACAGTTCACTGGTGTCACATAGATATTATAAAATGGACTACCACTTTATCGTTCCAAACTTTGGCTTATTGACACGATATTAAATCCATTTATCGAATGTTAACCAAAATGACCAGTCATGCTTTTTTTCTCTTACAAGCCCAATTGCATCATATGTGGACTCAGATTTCAGAGCCACTCCTTCACCAAACCCACAAGATCTATTACCTGCCATTGGCTGGCCCTTTTGGAGCTAAACCGTGATTGGTCTAAATCTAGGGCATGTCTTGACAAGACATACTACAGTTATATATGCACATGTGGCCATATGAAAGTAACTGCAGTGTTAAAAATAACATGGCAAAAGGAAAAAAGGTTTCAAACGGGCCTAATGCAGTATTTATTTTTCCCTAATACAGTACTATTTATTAAAATAATATTTATTAAAATAATAATATAATGCACATGTCGTTGACTAAATGCATTGACTAAATATCAGCTAAAGTCTAGAAGTAACTTAATTACATTAGTGGTTTATCTCCTATCTTAAATATCTATGTACAGGGGGACAAGAAGTGTTCGCCTTTGTTCAAACTGAGATTATGTAAGAGCTTTCCCACAAAGAGGCGGTCCTGCCAGCTTTACTTCTCTAAAACACCACCAGGGAACTTCCCTTTTAGCATTCTACTTTTATAGAGAAAGAGCAACAGTTAGAGAGGCCAGACAACCTGCGGGCATTGCTTACATGTTAATTAAGATACCCTTTCTCCTTGCCCTGGTTTACCCAAATTCAGTTTTCATCAGGGTTTACAGTATTTTAAAGCAATGAATGCGCACAGATCTATTCACTTAGTAACACTATGTTCTTATGTATCTTCAACAGATGTTTGTAGAGCTAACCTGGTTTTAGTTTAGCTCTTCAGAGATGCTGAGTAATGACTGAGCAATACCATCACTGATCAGTGCTGCTAATTCCATTCTTTATAATTATTTATAGCCTTGCATGGCTCCATAATCTGTTTCTATTTTGAATTGACTCATCTCTGCCATGGAACAAATATTCCTGGATGTTAAGTATAGGATATCATTCAAACATCATGACATGTGGCCCTTGTGAATCAAGATCACTGATCACGCACAGATCACACACATGAAGAGTGCCATGTTCAAACTTTCACACTGCCAGTTCGCGAGGTTTGGTGCAACATACAGGTGTTTTCTCAATTATGCTATAAAAATGGCAGATTTCAAACCTAGATAATTATCCTAAATCCACAAAATTAGAGCTTGTTTGGAAATGATTCACAATAAAAATATTCTGTTCACTAGTGATATTTAACTTGAGTTTACTTTTCTTTACAAATTTAATCTCGAATACGTTCCGCTGTAAAAATGTTTGTTGTGGAAACTAACAACTAAGGGACAGCATTTTTGTGGAAATACTTAATCTATAAAATAATAATAACACATATATTTTAGAAAATAAATATTGAAATGCACTATGTTGATGCCACTCCTTGTTTATGATATATTATAGTTTTAATCACACAATAATTTATATTTTTATAATGGTTTGGGACTAGAGTAAAGCAATCAAATCCAGATTTAAAGTCAATTGAAATAAAGCAAAAATAAATTAGAAAAGCATAATAACATTTTTCTAAGACAGTTTTAATGTGACCCTCTTATAAGAAAAAATAAATAAATAAAATAATAATAAACCCCTGGGACATAAAAGTGTGAAATACACGGCAGTTTAATTGATTAAACATGTATACACACACGAAAAATGTAAAATTTGAGAAATATATTGCTTCAAACTGATACAATTTCAGTGATTGAGTTCAATTTTTAAAAGTTGAATCCTTGAATTAAAAGTTCCATATAACGTAGCATTGTAGGACATGACTGACCTAATGTTCCTCTTGTCCTTCAGATTAGATTAAATCAAGTGAAGGAGTCAGCTCGACCCTCGGATGACATACCATTCAATTTATGAGGATAACAGGCTGAGAAGAGTAAATAGTAAATCTAGTTAGTATCTTGAGGCCACAAGATATTTATAATAATTTTTTTTTTTTTTTTTTGCCAAAGTGGGACTAGGGGGGCTCCGTATGAAAGTTTTGTGTAAATGCACAAGAAATGCATTTCCCAAAATCCCAACCGGAAAAGTATTATCACGAAAAAGGAATGTGTTTCAGTGAACGGGTGAGCCCACTCATTTTACCAGAGAAACTATAGTGAACTTTACAGATATGCTATGATTATTCTAAGTACTGTAATAGCAGATCTGCACGAGTTATTGGCTGTATGGGTGGAGGGAACCGATGCAACACTGCCTGTCAGGTTGAGAACGTTCCAGCTAAGCGCCACACCTACCATGTTATGTAACCTCAGCTGCCTTGAACATTCTTACAGCTACATGCTTTTCCACAGAGCACCCTGTCTGCATGAGCTGATCATGTACACCAAGACAGCTGCAGGATGAATTCTTTGCCCTCTCTGACTCTGCTGAATGACAGCATGTCTAATATTTTGTCACATAATCTTTAACTTGCAGTGTTGCAGTGCGGCACGAAGAGAACAAACATTTAATGTTTTAAGATAGCATTTAAAGAAAGCTTGTATTCAATGCATTGTCAACATTAGAAGTTTTTAAACTTCACTAAGCACTTATTCTTTGCTGATTGTTTGTTACCTTTGCACTTTCTACAGGCACTTGTGCATGCTCCATTCAACTCGATAAATTTATCAGAGGAAAAAACATCAGCAGTCTGAAGGCCACCATATACCGGTAAGCATCTGAATTAGTTAAAGTGTCATGAAATCAACTTGTTTTAGCACTGCTCATAAACACATGGAAGCTTCAGACATTTATTTATTTTTATTTTTTTGAAAAATATAGTGGTGAGATAGAGTTTAGAGTAATAAATAAAGTCACAACTGTGAGAGCGTTGATTACTAAAATGTAAATAAAAATAAAGCTATTGTAAATAAAAAACTAATAAAAATGACAATGACTTAAACTGAATACTGTATATCAAAATAAAAGCTAATGAATACATATTATATTAGTATAAACAATACTGTACAATATTTTTTGGCTTCCATAGAACCCATGGAATGCATAGGCTTCCATAGAACCCAATGATATTGGCTTTCACTTCTATCAGTGTGAGATTTAGTCACAATAAACATTTATATTGTGTTCCAACTTAAAAATGGGCTTCCATAGAAACATAATGCTGTGTATTTTACATAGGCTACTCAAATTACAGAGCAACGCATCACATCTAAGAGTTTACCAACCATCTCTGATTTTACCCTGACTTCTTGAAAAATAGGGCACAATAAAAACGGAACTATTGCTTTGTTGCATTTTTATGAAGTCATACCTCTATTGCTCTGTCAGGGACATGTACTTGCAAACACAAGAGAAATTGCCACACAGTTGTCATGCAATCTTCTAAAAATCACAATGACAAAACAGTACCATAAGGCATGAAATTTTTTGCTACGTGAATGGCGTGAAAGCTTAGCCTCTAGCACTGAGAGATCGCAAACAGTGAGAGATTGGTAATGCTTTAATGGAACACACAGGCTCTCATTATATAACACAAGGCTTATTGTAAGGCTGAGTGGCGTGAGCATCTCCTTACCCAGCTGATCATCTCACCATAGCATCACTAACAGCCACCCAACATTATGCCATTAATACATTGTCCAGGACCACAACATTGAGTAGTAGTGTAGCGATGCTATTAACATACAGTTGTAATCAAAACTATTCAACTCCCGTTGCAAATCAGGTTTATTACAGACTTTCAGCTGTTTGCAATGAACAAATCAAACAAAAGTAATCGAAATAGCTCAACACAACACGTTTCCCAAAATTCATCTGAAAATGCAACTTTTAAAGTCCCCGTGAAATCAAAATTGAACCTATTTACTTTGTTAGCGCATAATAGTCTTGTGGTGAACAATTAATCCATGCAAGTAAAAATATATAAAAAAAATGTTTTACCATGGTAATCTTTAATCAAAATCTGAAAAGTTACTTCCGGTCTGGAACGGTTTCTTTTTCTGATGACATAGGTTTCACAGTTTGGGTGGGGAAACGCTTAACCACTCCCCTCAAACCATTAGTTTACTATGAGCGAGAGATGGAGAGAAGGAGCGCTAGAGTAAAACCCTGCCCTCCGTTCAATATTCCGTTTCACTTGGAAATACGTCACAGCACTGGAGAAAAATCGTTTGCAACTTCCAGTTCACGGGGACTTTAATCACTTCTGCAGTCTCAAAATTATTCAACCCCCTGAACAGAATCCCTCTCAACAGCACAAATCTGCAAAACAGGTGTTGTCTCAAGCATACCTAATGCAACTATTAATCAAGGGCTTCATTAGTTGCACCAGGTGTACTTGAGATAAAACACATTAAATATCTGAACTGGCTAGGTTTGTTGAGTCACCTTTGACTGCATGTTAGAAATATGGCAAAGTATGGTCCAAGAAATATGGCAAAGTATGGTCCGTAAGTAAAAAGTATGGTCCAAGAATGGCCCATTTAAGAGACGATATCATCTCCCTTCACAAACAAGGAACAGGATACACAAAGATATAAGGCACTAAATGCTCCCAGAGACACTATTGGAAGGATAGTTTGCAAGTTCAAAGTTAAAGGAACAGCAGTTACACCTAGACGGGGCAGAAAAAGGAGACAATCAATTGCTGCAACCAGATTTCTGAGTAGGCATGCCTTGGATTCGATTCTGATTCAGAGGGCTGCGATTCGATGCTAAAACGATTATCGATTATCTGGATCTTTTTATTTGTGTGTGACTATAAATACTTTGCTTTAAAAGTACAAAGCAATGACCCATAAAGAATTATCGTACAATATATTTTATTAACATTGCAAAGAACCAACAGGAAAATAAACGTGTGCCTGAACTAGCGGCATACTTTAGTAAATTAATTAACGTTAGTAAATTAATAATATAGCGACGCCAGGTACAGCCAAGTGTTTTTCCTTTTTCCAAGGTCCAAAAGACATTTTCAGTGCAAACTGCAAACTGTTCAAAGGGCTTTAAACGATTCTAGACGATGAATAAGGATCTTATCAAGCGAAACGATCGCTCCTTAAAAAAAAGTTTAAGTTTTATAAGCATGACGTGATGCACGTTCGTGATTCTCCTGTTCAAACTCATTCATCAAAATGAACGAATCTTTTTCCGAGTCAATTCGTTAATTTCGTTCGTTGAATGAACCAAATGACACGAAAAAAGATTTGTTCATTTTGATAAACGAGTTCGAACAGGAGAATCACGAACGCGCGTCACAGAACAGAGCAAGGGCGACCATTTGAACTTATAAAACTTAAACTTTATTTTGTTTTTAAATGAGCGATTGTTTCACTTGTTAAGACCCTTATTCATCGTCTGGAATCGTTTAAAGCCCTTTAAACAGTTTGCAGTTTGCACTGAAACTATATGGAGAAAAATCCTGGAATGTTTTCATCAAAAACCTTCATTTCTTTTCGACTGAAGAAAGAATGACATGGATATCTTGGATGACATGGGGGTGAGTAAATTATCAGCAAAAGTTAATTCTAGTGATTTGATTAATCATGAACAGTCCTCTCTTATATGTAGGCCTACAATTACAAGTCTGATTCATTAAACTGAATCGGTTCATCCTCATACTGAAAATGTTTAAATTTATTATTTAATTTAATTTTTTATTTTACTAATTATTAGTATATTATACTTTTCAGCCTTCAACTATATATATATATATATATATATATATATATATAATCTGTTTAAATCAGTTTGACCCATACCATAAATCTGATGGAGACAGGGAACATTCTGCCATGTCTCACACGTGAATGCCAGTCACTAGCGTTCTAGATTTGTTAAGCAACGTTCCCTTGCGGGTTCCAAGATGGTCTGCACCACGTAAAAGGGCAGCTGCTAGATATCATCCAGCAGACTGGATGTGCCCGGCCAAGTCTGGATTGCCTTATCACGTAGTCGCACAATGCACCATTGCATGGGGAAGAGCTGATCCAGCCAAACATTTAGAAACTGATTTATGCTTTTATGACTCCCTTCATGATTTATGGTGGTTTTATCGTCATGCCAGTCTGACACGGTTGCATATCCCTGATAAAACAGTTTGTGCACATCAAAAAGGAAATCTTGTTTAAGCAAAACTATATATATATATATATATAATAAACACAATCTTTTAAGTTAGATGCGATTATTTGCTTTGACAGCACTTTCATATACAGGCTAGATAACGTTTTACCACAATATAATAACCTTTAAATTGTCTATTATACATGAGTATGTGGATCCTGTAAATATGTTCTTTGGGTGGATGAAAAGACATATATGCCTTTTTAAAAAATGTGACATGTTCAAGCCTCAAAATGACATTTTAAGACAACTGCAAATCCCTTATTTAGTTCCTAGTTTATGCATCATGCAGATTAAATCCTTTGACCGCCTGGCAGTTTGCACATCTCACTCTGACCTATTTCACATGAATGGTCAAATCGTTGGACTACATTTGTTCTGACATACTATAATGCCCTACTGTAGCTACAGCAGCCATTTTGATATTTAATATATATGGCGATTGTCATATTTGCTTTGCTTTTGTTTATTTTGTTTCCATGCACCTACATTACTTCAAAGGATGGGTGCAACCATGATTGTGGCTTGGGTGGTTAGATTGTGTTGTTCATGGTTCATTAAGTTTAAAATTAAATGAAGAACACAGCTTTGGTTAACAAAGGTGAGAGGGTTTTCAAAATCAGATCATCAATATCCAATCACAAAGGATAAAGTCAGTAATATAAAATGCAAAACTAGTTTCTTAAACATTACCCCCCAGGTTTCAGACAAGACTTAAACCTAGCCCCAGTCTAAAACACATTAGAGCAGTTTTAACTGAAAGCAACTAGCACAGAAAGATCTTAAAACATGTCAGTGCCATTGTTTTGTCTCAAGATGCACACCAGTAATGATTTCCTTTTCAAAGACATTCTACTTAAATGTCCTAATTGAACTAAAATCTAATCTTGGCTTAAAGCCCTGCCTGTGAAACCAGGCCTACATCTTTTGAGAGCAGTTTCCAAGCACTTACAATATGAGAACTGAAGATTAAAACAGTCTTAAAGGACTAGATATACATATCCAATTAGATTAAGGTCATGAACTGATATGCTCAGACATTTTATATGGGTCTAATACACATTTTCTGTCAAGGAACTGTCTGCATTAGCATTTATGACACTGATTTTCATGCATTTTAAGGGGAGAATAAAGGTCACTTCTTTAGACTTGTTTGACTGCTATAGAACTTAAAATGTTTTGGTTGTCCATACAAATAAAAAAGGTCAAAAAAAAAAAAAAAGTTATTTTACACTCCTTTCACAAATTTGAGACACCCCTCAAGACATTACCTTTAATGAAATCAAGCTCAAACCTGCCTTTGCAAAACAGTCATCACGCAATACAACTCTTACGAAACCAGATTAGCAGACACTCACTAACTCCATTCAGGATTAGATATCCGACCCAGCCCGCTGGTAAGTGTTGGCATCTTATTGCACTTGACAAGCCACGCAGTTCTCCAAAAGACAGTGCATTGAGACAGTTTAAGATAATACTTTATTTATAAGTCACTATATTAGATAACAGCACAATATAAAACTTGAAATCTTTTAGAACAAAAAACAAAACCAGTGGCATTACAAACTCGAATAGGTCCTGTTCAAAAGGAAACGATGCATGACAAGCACACATATTTGAACAGCACAAGTGGGAAGTGAAGACAGAAGGCATGCCATGACACATGGACAAGCGCACAAGAGCAGCATTAATGCATAAAACCCCCCTCATTAAAAGGCAAATTGGCTAATATGAAGAACTGAATTACCAGCATTCACATTCTTCTACAGCTTCAAAATGACAAATGTCAAGGGCTTTCTGACTTGGCATCCAGAGTTAAGAAAACAAAACCCAAAACTAGCTGGAATAGATTTACGCTGCTGAAAGTTAAAAAAAACAAACAAACAAAAGAACAAAACAAAAACTTTACTCTCATAGCCCTTTAACTTCCAGTGGAAACCTCCTGAAAGCACCAGAGACTGCCAACTAATTTGGGTAAAAAACCCTTTATGGCAGAGGGGAATCTAGAGCCCTTTAGGTCCTCATCTGCACACTCACTTCCCAGCCCAACAGTTCATGAATTGTCTATTAGATGTTACAAAATCAATCTTATCGTAAAAGGCTACCTCCGCCAATTTCTCTCTTGTAACGACTTGTGAGATGGTCAGCCTGGACCGTGAGCTTGGACAGAACGGTAAACAGTCCATGTAGGTGGTAGTGGAACTGGCCCTCCAGATCACTGCCCTCCTCCACAGCTCCCCCGTTCACCTGCGGCGGCTCCTCTTGCTTCACTGCCATCTCTAGAAAGCTGGCACCACCACCACCCATCTCTCTCTTCAGCAGGCCCCATTCCATGTCGTTCTTAAGGGACTTCACCAGCAAGTAGTGCTCATACATATCCCTCTGTTTGCTGGAGAAAGGGGGGTCGTTGTTGTTGTGGCTAAAAGAGGCTTGGCTCTCCTGGTCCTCCAGAGGCACGTCCCGCAGTAAGCTTGGCACCATGATGGTCTCATCCATGTTGTTGGCAGCGGCGATGAACCGGTTCATGACGTTGAGCAGCGAGTGCTTGTTGCAGTGTGTGTCGTTGCTGAGCTGCATCATGGCAAAGCTGAAATTAAAGGGGAACCATTCAGAACTTCAAGACGCATGGCGATGCACGAAGTGCAACAATATGCTATTATCTCTTACAACTAAAACCATTATAAATAGACGTGAAACTTTTACGTCATAACATTGTCCCAGTCCAGACATGCCTGTATTGCATAGTAAATGCTCTAAAACAGTCAAAAAAAGCAGTTGTGGTTTAACGGGCCCTAGTTCAGTTTGTAAACACGAATTAATTTACGTTTCAGCAGAAAGGCGTTAAAACGCTTGAATAAAGCGCGATTTAATTGAAACCAACTCCGCATTTTTTCACCAGAGAACCACGCAGAACGATTTAGAGAGCGACCATTTCGTTCCGGGTTTAAGCGGTTCAAATGAGTCATTGTAAACTAACGACCTAAAATGAACAATTCGTTCTCGAAATAAAAATGTGTTTTAGTTATTCGCGTCGCTAGTGCAAAAGGCTATATTACATTGATGTTGCAGATTTTCAGATATTAAACCGGTAGTACAGAACAACGTAACACTACTTGTGTTTCTAAATTTAACGTTAGGAGACAAGCTTCGCCTTCTTAGCAATGACGCAATAAATCTAAAAAAGGAGGCGATTGACTTACCTGATTGAAACCTGGTAATTTACTGGTATAGCCCAATAGTAAACTACAAAAGACTGACGAAGTAGCCAACGCTTTATTTCGTCCCAGTAGAGAAGAAAGTTCCCTTCTTCTGTGAGAGCAAGGGGGAGACCGACAAACTTATACTGTTGATGTCAGGCGGGGAAACGTCATGTCCAATGATTTTACCGCGATGAAAGTGATTGACAGGGCATCGGACCAATCAAGCGCCTGCATTTTATCCACGTCCATGTTTGTCGTTGCCTTTTACAAAATGCAACCTTACATGTAGGTAACAGTTTTAATTTAAAATTGCTCATAGTGATTTAAGAAATAGCGAGATAACCCCCAAACTAATATAATCGCTCAGTCCATGTCGTATGAACCTTCTTTTAAAAATTATATTTCTACTATAGCAGCTTTGCTGCGTTTCATTAGTCTTTCTCTGCTCTTCTGAACATGTATGCACAGTACTGGTGAAAAAATAAACAGATAGCGCCATCTAATGGCCATACGTCTGAGCCCATGCGCATATAAAAGGAGTTTATTATACCTATGCATTTTACAGTTTGCTTTGCAAAAACGAAAAATAAAAAAAACACACAAAAAAGCTGTTGAAAATGTTGTCTTACAAAGATATAAATATCTTTAGTATTTAACATGCAAAATACAACAAAGTGCAGAGGGTGGCTTCTCTGACTTATGACCAAAACTAATGAGCATGAATATGTTGACACATATGCTGAGAAAAGAATAATAGTTACAAACACAACCTGGATTATACATCACCTAACTTTCCTTACACATGCAAGGATGATTTAAATACTTTTCAACTCTGGCATGGACAATTTTGATAGTTGTACTAGCCTTTTATGTACATGTTAAATATTGTTACCTGATCAACCAGAGCGACAACAGATTTCACATTTCACAGACAAAGTTAAAGAGACACTACACATTTTCTGTTCAGCACATTACAGTCATGACTTTGGACAACCTTATAATAAACACTATCACTGCTACATTAATAAAGACAGCAAAGAAATGGCAAATAACCACATAATTTTCAAAGCAGCAATCCAAATAGAAATAGACATACATGTATTAAAACTAGTTCTTGAAAATGAACTGGTGCTGAAGAACAGAACTCCATATGTAACGTGAAGTGGATAACAACATAATGACCCAAATTATCAGGGCATTTTCAAAACATGCTTTTTGGAAAATGTTGAACTTTAAGGTTGTATGCAAGAAAGGTTACAAATGTGTTTACTAGATGCAAAGTTTTAGCATGTGTTAATTCCACTGAAACAAGAGTCAAGGTGTACAATACACTGTTTACTTCATAACTGACTGCGTGTTCCTGGTTTAACACTGGCTTAAAACATATGCACTTTCTACAAACTTCTGTATATCAAATGACATTTGCACTAGGTGAACACTTATGCAAAACTATCGTATCCCTTTGGAATGGATTATTTCCCTTCAATGTAATTGCCAAAAAGAATTATTCTTTAAAAAGCAGTCAGAAATTCTCTAAAATGAAATGTTTAGCTAAGGCACACATACAAAACACTGAAACTAAATGCTTTCCCTTTGTGTCATGTTCAGATCTGCAGATGATACCCTGTAAACAGACAGAAGTAAGAATAAGAACCCCTAGATAATAACCTAGAAATGCATTTTGTTCAATAATAATATTTACTAAAATGACATAAATTGTGGCATTTAAAAAAGAACACCCTACAAGGAAGAGTAAGAAAATGTACCTACACCATCGCTACACCATCTCATATTGGTTGTTGGTGATATAGCGAGACAGGCAGCACGCCAAGAATATCCCAATGAGCTGAGGAATTGAATGTCACAAAAGTCATTATTAGGTGGATTGCAGACCAGAAACATTAAAAAAAATAACTGGGCTTGACTAGTACCTGGAAGAACGCAATTCCAAAAGAAATTCCAGCAATAATGCCAAGATTGGCCTCCATCGTTGTAGTCGCCAGAGCGAAGCAGCCCTAACAAGAGAGGACATTTATTTTATTCCAGAATTGTAAATAAGGCTTATGATTTCGCTGATTTAGGAGTATTCAGAGACAGTTCTTACCTGTTGATATACCACTAATGCAGCTGTTTTAAGATCCTTAAGTTCTGCAGATGTACAGTTTACACCAGCAGTCACGTTACAGCAGCTTTTGGGGATGCCGTTTTTTTTGAAGTAATCAGTGTTTTCCCAGCTGGTGTAGTTCTTCTCTCCACAGCAGTGCAGCTACAAAGAACACAATATTAAATTATGGTACATGTATGTACACTTAGGTTTGCTTTAAAAGCATCATCATGAGCCCAGAATGCACAAAAGTGCTTTTGTGCTGCTCTGCATTGAAGACTTTCATGTATAGCCAATATATTTGCTGTATCATATTGTTCCATTTCTGTGCCATTCCAAACAAATACTTTTTATAATATGTACATTCATGTAGTAATAACCATCACAAATATATTGATCATAGGATTTTTCATGCATGTAGCACAAATAGTAATTTGAAATGTAGTTTTTTTTTTTATTAAGATTTTTACCAGATGTAAAAATTTAAACTCACATTCACTTAATTTTTAATTATTAATGCTGGATATAGGATTTTCACTAGAACAATAAATAATAAGCAGTACGTTTAAAAAACAAAACAAAAAACAAATCAGATATAGCTTACCAGGAAAATCCACCTTACAGGAAAATAGGTAATTTTGAACTATTTTTTGTTATTATATATATATATATATATATATATATATATGCATTGGCAGATACTCATGGTCACAGTATCGATATCTACATGAAAAAGTGATATCGAACAATTCCTAATTTTGTACTGCTTCTAGTAATACATGCTTACTGTTCTCTGGATCCGGTCCAGATCTTCAGTGTCTTTACCAGTGTAGGCTAATTCAGCATGTTTATAGCCATCTTTAAGCACTGCTTTAATCTAAAAAGAGTAAACAAATTATTTGGCTGTAGATAACAGATGGCATATGAATATGTAAAGGTAAAAAAATATATAAAAAATTACCTCATGTCTGAAAATAAAGCCTGATATACCTGCCACTACTTCGGCTAAGAACACAAGAATCAGGAACATAGCATACTACAAGAGAGGAGGGAGAAAGGGAACATGGTTAAAAACAATTAATAATAATAATTAAAGAGTTTATTTCTATTTATTTTAAATGAGGCTTGAAATGTTATATATATAACCAAAACCATTATATATATATGCTAAATTAAGCTGTCACTCAGTAGGGCTAGCTAGTCTGTGAGCAAATGTTGGTCTCTGCACACATCCGCAAAAATGAAGTCAAAACATTTCGATCGCCCCCTGGTGGTTGGCTGCAATATAGGTCATAAACCCAGCCCTCTCCATGTAATTGAACAAGACAAAAATTTACACTTCATATACTTTTTTCTAAAGACATTTTGTCATTTTAAGTAGCATCATGCTGATGCATGTTCAAGTGTTCTTTTAGTCAGTAACATTTAGTTAAAACCAGGTGCAACATGATTTACGGCTGTGGGAGGGGGGAGTCTGTGCGGGACCGTGATACCAAGGCTCCACCTCATGATCACTACCGCGCAGACTCAGGCTCCAAATGATGTAATCAGTGCAAGATGTCAATGGTTATTTATGGAATGTTTTGGCTTCATTTTTCTATAGTGGAAGTGGAGAAATGTGACCTATCTTTTTCTTTTCTTCAGTCTATGGTCTGCAGTAGTAAAGGTTTGTAGGTTGAAGTGACCATTTAAAGGGGACATTACATGCAATTTTCTTGGTAGGTCAATTTTATGTCACATAAGAGGATTATTACTTAAGCCATCAAAGTATACCCAATTCATAAAACATGTTCCAGCTTTTTTTTCCACATATGAAACTTGTTTTATTTATTTTACAACGTACCAGCTTTAGCATCCATGGACTTCCACGGCAGGTCGCGAAGCAACCGAACAATCCGAAGATAATGATTATGGCTCCGGTCCCGATGAGGACATATGGTGCATTAGTGCCCTTGTCTGAACTCAGCAGGAGGTCAAACTCCAAATTTACCTTTCCCCATACTCCAACGGCCAACAGGATCATTCCTGTGAACTACAAACCAAGTTAAAAACTCTTAGACATATTCAAAACGTTATTATGTTTATGGATTTGCCTGAGGGATTACGCACTGTGCCTTGCCCATGCTGATTTTTGATAACACCCTTGCAAACCTTGTAATTTCAGCATCAAAAACTCAATTTAGAGTTTAAAGAGAATTAAATAAACACAGGGAATCTGGGAACGCTCAAGATCCCTGACAATATAAGCGTCCTTGACCTATTTAAAAACTGGTAAAAATAAATAAAAGCCAGGTAAAGTAAAAATGTATTGGGTTAGTAGTGCTTTTCTTCTTTACATAAAAATCATGACGTTGGTATTTATGTCACGTTTAGCAGATTAGAGCTTGACTTCAATAGTTATACATTTTCCAACACTATAAACAAACTAAATGGCAAGCCATTTTATCTTAAATTGTACCCAGCCTTGCTCATAGTAATTTCATTTTTAATAGTACAAATTCAATTAAAGAGCTTTACAATTTAATTTGTACTAGCAGCAATTACAATTAGAGAGCTCCCAAATACAATTCTTACTAGTAACAATTCAATCGTTGAGCTCTCTAATTCTAATTAGTAACAATTCAATTAGAGAGCTCTGTAATTAAAAATAAAAGTCAATGGAGACATATATGGCAAGCTGTTTTAGCTTAAATTGTACCCAGCTTTTCACAAAGTAGCTAATTTGATTTTTACTAGTTAGAATTCAATTAGAGAGCTCTCTAATTGGAATTGTTAGCCTACTAGTAATAAATTGAATTGTAAAGCTCTCTAATTGTAAGGCTGGGTACAATTTAAGCTAAACTGGCTTGTCATTCAAATTAAGCAGCCAAGGTTTTCTATACATTTCTACGTTATGTATGTGTGTATAGTGTGTGTAAACTTTTATACCCAACCTATTGAGCTGTGTGATAATTTACATTTTGTGATTATAAACAATTAAGCACTTGACACTTGTTAGTGTATAGTTTCTTAACGTGAATACAAGTTATGTATTTGGATAAAGTACAGTTTTATAATGCATATAAAAACTGTGTTACATTTTCGACAGTAAGCAACTGTAGTTACTTTTCTTTATCTAACGTTACTTTCCTTTATCAGCGGAGGTTATAAACATGACCATCTGTCCCCTGCCTGCTAAAAATCACCGTGATTAGCAATAAATAGTCGAGATAAAATTGCTGCATCGGACTACTTCGCACCCATTTGATGAACTATTTTTTGTATCAGTTTTATTTATTGAATATTTTAATAGATCCAATATATTTGAACATCGATCAAAACAGCTGTGAGTCAACGTTACTTCCCAAAGTACTAAAAGGCTGAAGTTTCATAGTTCCTTTGGAATAAACTATAACTTGTATCATTAATGCATGTTTTACTCTAAACTTTTGCTATATAAAATGTAAAATGCAGGAAAAACATAACATTAATCGACCCATTTTAAACAAGCCGGTAAACAATAAAAAGGTTGTCGACGGGATTTATGCAAAGTCTTTTGCTAATCAGAAGTAGGTAAACAACTAATTAAAACTTAGAATTGCATCTTGTTTTTGTAAAAGAAAAACGTGGTTAAAGTCTAAATTAGGACCAAACCAAGAGTAAGACTTGTTAGTTGGCTGAGCCCATTGTTCAGAGTGAGTTAGCTGTGCAGATGTAGCCGCCTCAAGCTAACGCAAAGCTGATGAAAACACAAACTCACCCAGAAAATAAGACTGTACGAGATGAGAAATGTCTTCAGACACGTTATCACGGGTTTTGTTTGCAAACGTTCGGATGGAGGGGACATTTCTGCTTTTGTTTTCCAAGCGGATCTGGCTGGCGACAGGATTTTTCGATGGAGAGTGCTGGAGGAAAAGTTGCGGATTGAGTGCGAGACTGCGTGCGAGTTGGTAAAGTTTTGTTTAGGAACTGAAGGGTGATGGTGCAGTAGTCTTTTCCCGACAGGAAGTCCCGTTACCAAGATAAAGGACTGGGATCTAGTCTGGGAAAGCTATAAATATAACATTTAAATGGACATCCATATATAAAAGAAAAATATATAAAAAAAAAATAGCAGAAAAAAAATTGTTCCCCATTTACTTCGTTTGAATTGATTCTGATACTTAAATTACTTGCAAATTGGAAATGCGTAACTCAAAGTCTAATACAAGCACATTTTTCAACAAAATGAATTGGTTAAAAATTCCAAATTCTCTAAAGGGAGAAGTAGGCTAAACTAAAAAAATAAATAGTCATTGTGGAACATAAAACAAAGTATACGCATAACAGCAGCAAAAAGAGTTTTATCAATGCAGGTAGTCTTTTTGTTATTTGTATAGTATTTAATGTTAAATATTTGATTGGAATTATTTTTTAAAAATCAAATTCTTTAAAAATGAATGCTACATCTAAAATAGAAATCTATCCGGTTGAGCTATGTAAAAGGACGAACAAACAAACAAACAAACAAACAAACAAACAAACAAACAAATAAACAAACAAATGGCCCATTTTCAAATGAGCTTATCCAAAGGTGAAATCAACTTCTTTTCTTTAACAAGTTTCAGTGATTTTAGTTAGGCTAACTCTCCCACTAAAGTTGGGCTTAAAATCAAAGCATGCATCTGCACGACACAAAAAAACATCTTTCGTTCAATTCGTTGGAAGTTTTGGTCAGGGACAGTGTAACAACGTTTCGCCACAAGATGACGCTATAAGACAAAGACGTGAATGTGCCACGCAATGATGTGACCGTGCAACAAGGTAAATTCGTCTTCTTCGTAAAAATCCACATTTGTTGTTTTATCACGCTTTAGGTAGATTTTTCTTTTCCCTGTGTCTTTCATAATTCCCTGCAACAGTCTTCCAAATTAAATAAGTCACATTCACTTGTCATGATTTGGTTATTAGCAGATCTTACACGTTGTATGTTTTAGCTCACAGCTAAAATAGACCTGTTACAAAAGGGGTTAGAGGCATGGGATTTCTTGCAATAATAATTGCTAAGATTGTTTTGATTGAATAGTGATCAGAGGTGGTTAATCCAGGGGCCAAAGAGTAAAAGTCCTGCCATATACTGTATATTGCACCCATAAACTCATCATCTCACTAATTAGTTCTGTCACCTGGCTGAATTAGCAAATCCAGTTGATTGACTAAAAGTGAGGAATGAACTTTAAACTGCATCATTGTAGCCTAGGCCTCCAATTTCAGTTCGATTTTCAATCAAGCAAGTCTGTATATGTAAGCGATTATTTATTTGTTTATTTCATATGTCTGACACTGTAAAAAATCTTCATGATTTATTAGCTACTTTTTTGTTCTTTTGTCAAATCAACTTGGATAATTAATGTGGTTCAGATAGGCTAACATATTTAAGTTTCCGTAGATTAAACTAATCTCCTTTCGTTGTATTAACTTTAAACCAACAATATTTTTTACACTGTGTTTTGTGTGCAATTTTATTTTAATACTATGTATTTTAAATAGATTTTTTTTTCTCTCAGACTGATGGGTTTGGCTAGTATTTCAGCCCAAGCAGAGAATGAATGGAGCAAATTTCACCTGCTGCAGATCAGATGACTGAAGTGAGTAACCATCAGCCAACAGATGCTGAAGAGTAAAGTGGTTTATCTTGGATATGTGGTATAGTAAATGCTGTGTTGGAAGTTGGAACATGTTGAAAGTTTATGGATGAGTGCTTTTGATGTGTAAACATAGCCTAAGGCATCAGAATGGTGAGCTAATGTCAGTTAGCGTTTAAATCTTTATACTGCAGTCTGCTTCAGTCCCCAAACACCTTCCAATGGGAGAATGGGCTATATGCACGCATAAGTTCTGCATTCGACGCAAGGATGCTCGTCAGTTTCCGGTTGGGGAGATTGAAGTGGAGGAAAACCGAGGAAAACGGGATTATGGCAGAATCTTCAAACTTTACTGTCCTCCCATCTTTGAAACGAAACTTGAATACGTTAGATGTAATTTTAAATATAGTTATGTTTATTTAATATAATTTTAAAAAGAAGCATAAACACAACGAGGCTGTCTGTTTTTGTGACTAACGTTTCTTTATAACCATGGAGTATAAAATTCAATATAAATTCTTGGTATTGCATTGGACTCTACGATCGGCGGAAGTTATCGAGCATCATTACACCTTCACCGGAAATACCGCCATGCATAAAGCCCATATGAGAGGGATGGCTAACCACACAGTGCTGCAGACAGTCAGTAAAGAGCAATATATGTCTGTGTATATTTATCTGTATGCAGACACATGGATTTAAAACCTGTCAGTCACATTATATCACAGCAATATTAAACCACAACGATCCAATCAATTCCCATATAACAAAATCAAGTCCGGCCCTACATTTTTTGTTCTTGTTTGAGAAGCTTTGCATTACCGTCGGCCCCAGAAAATACATCTCTGATATTATGTCCTTAAACAAAAGAAAGGCTGTGCATTGTTTGTGTATTTAATTATTTCTGTTTGTATCAGGTAACATTATGTGAGATCCTCTTTCCTCAGACTAAATTAAATTAACAGCCATTTACCAAACACTAATGGCTGTAACATTTGGGCATGGTTTGTGCATGCATGCACGGCTTAGGGAGTTTAAAGGGTTAGTTCACCCAAAAATGAAAATTCTGTCAGTATTTACTCACCCTCATGTTGTTCCAAACCTCTATGTGTTTATTTGTTCGGCTGAACACAAAGGAAGATATTTGGAAGAATGTTTTAATCAAACAGATCTCATTCCCCATTGACTACCATATAGGAAAAAATACATAGGCCTACTATGGTAGTCAATGGGGAATGAGATCTGTTTGATTAAAACATTCTTCCAAATATCTTCCTTTGTGTATAGCAGAACAAATAAAGACATAGAGGTTTGGAACAAGATGAGGGTCAGTAAATACGGACAGAATTTTCATTTTTGGAGACCCATGGCCTTGCACTTATTATAAACACTGTCTTAAAGCCTCCTTTTGGCTCCAAACAAATCTCCCTTGTAATTTCCCTCATTCGTCCCATACTTTCTTGATTTCTCTCACACTGCACAGGCTTTGTGGAAAAACAGGAGTCCTATTTTGTCCCGTGATGACGTCAGGTCTTTGCTTATCTCGCTTCAAGGGTCCACTAGCAACGTTTTGTGTCATGTCTTTCCCCGTGAGATTTTATGTGTGAGAGATTAATTTGCCTGCGTGATTGGGGTTTTCATGGTTAATTAAGTTCATCGAAAGTTAATTAAGGAAACAATGCTTGTCAAGCTATATATTTATCTTTTGAAGAGCAATATTGCAATAAGCATTCGGAACTTGACACTAAGCTCTCGTCTATGGATGAAGACAAAAATTAACCAGAGACACAAAAAAGTGACTGGCAAGAATTGTGCAATCACTTTTTTACAGTGATTTCTTAGGTTTATTTTTGAAAGTCGGTTTCTGTAGAGGCATATATTAAAGTCTTGACTGCAATTTTTGGGACTATTTCCTTCGTTATTGGCCAGCAAAATGATGCTGTTAATTTGACATGTTGAATAGCGTCACTCTGCATAGGGTAAGTTGCTACTATAACAACCTGCTATTAAACAGTCTATTAAAGGCAATTCAGCAACATTTAAAAAAGAAAACCATTATTAAATACAGAATGAAACGGCAAAAATAACAGTGAAAAATATTGAACGAATGTTTTGACCTGCAACTTATAAAACTTGTTACAAACTGTACATACAAGTAGGCCTGCCTTGTTGACTCCTCTCTGAATGTGTATGACATTGTGGTTTTATGGTGTTCCTTTTTAGCAGATATAGTAAAAAAAAAAAGAGATGATATTGTTAAGTTTGTTTCAAAGTGAACAACCAACTATGTAGGCTATTTAATGAAGTGTTGTCTTATGCTTCATGGTGCAGAACACACAACCAGTAAACTCTCCTCCCCCGTGACGCACACTTAGCCAATTGCCCATGCAAGACACCATGGCAATTTATAGTCCCTTTAACATGTGCAGTTGAGTCTGTAATTACCATAACTTATATTACCTAACCAGGCCACCAACACTTGCTCTCCCTAAAATGCTTGGCAATAATATTTAAAACGACATTATAATCGATGACATCGGACATATGATGAAAACAAACGGATTGTGAAATGTATTTAAATTTTAGAAGCCTTGTTATCTCCTAAGTTCATGACTTGACTGCGTTTGCGGATGTCAAGTCTGCCCCGAGCGCAAGAGAAGCGCACAGTCTGCCGAGAGCGCGTGAGTCAGTTCGCATGCAGAAAAGAAAATCCCAAAGATCTTTTATTATTACGCACGTGTTTGTTGGCGATTATCACTGAAAAGGAACAGGGCAACTCTTCAGGCGTAAGAAGAGCCAATCTGAGCGGATAACAAGCCTGGATTCCTCATTGTCGCGTATCCCAATCTGTTCGAAGGGACTGTCGTGAAGTGTACGGGGAAAATGGATCTTTAAAAGGCACGATCTTTGTCTGTCATTTGACGCAAGTGTGGACGGGGAGGCTCATGAGATGGCAGTTCCGATGGCTTCAGGACTTTGGTTTGTCGCGCTCACCGTGGCGAGTAAGCAAGCTGCTCTTTTTTCCATTGGTGTGTGTTACTTTCAATAGTCAAATGCATTATCATTAAAACGCACGGTCTTACCTCTCTTTTATATGGTTACGATGAAGTCTTAAAAGTGCTAATTTTTTTTATCTCTATTTAAGTTTTTGAATATGGTTGTGAAAGCGTGGTTTTTAATTTCTGGTCAAAAATTGCCCATAAGACATCTGAGAACAATAATTTAACACATTATTTTGTAACATTTAAATATATTTTATAACAAGAAACTATGAGGAAACTGTAATAAATATGTTTTATTTAACTTTAATTAATTGAATAATTAATACTTTGATACATCGCTATAGCCTATTGTGAATCAGTCAGTGGACTGTTTTCCCTCTTGTCATAAATGGTGAAATTAAATTTGTATAGCCTATATGAGCATGACGATAGATCTAATTTTATATTGAATTAATAATATACATTAGGCTACATATGTACTAAATATGCTAGTTGCCTGGACAGGTATTGCTTTCTTTTGTGAAGTTTTGACAGACATATTTTTTCAAATGGGAAAACAAGAATGAAATGGCTCTGGATATGTCTATTTACAGCATGTAAAATATTCACATGACATCTAAACAGTCTGCACTTTAATTTATAGTTTATTTATAAATACATAAATATTCACTCTTTGCAAATTAAATCAGCAGGTGTCTTTAGAAACAGTGGGATTAAAAGGGTTAAAATGGGTCAGTCCACATGTTCTCTGTGCCCCATAGCTCAGTCCACATATCCTTTTCCAACTGCATGTGAAGTATCACGTCAGTACCCACACAGCAGTCTTTTGTGAGTGCATCATGTTTCATTGAGTACAAATGATGAAGTCTTGACTTTTAATCATTTAAATTCATCAGACTCACATGAAAATTAAATAACGATTATTTACAGTTGGGTTGCCACCAAAAGGTTACATGGTCATCATGCATTTGCATTATCCACAAGTAGTAGTGCAGGTAAACTTGAGTAAATGTACAATTGAGTATTAGAGTGTGTTTTTCAGTCAGTTTCCATGGTAATAGCATGTGTATATGTGTGTGTGTTTTGGTTCTTGAGGCATGCTCTGTCATAACTCTGATTAGATCTTTTGCTCAGTGAGTCAGAGTTGCAGAGGGTCTCTTAAACGTGTTCATGAATGCGCATACACACACAAATAGACCATAACTTCAGAACAGCTTGTTTCTGTGGACAGCTTGTTTTGAATGCATTTCTTGCACTGCTTTCTTTCCACATGCACTATGTACACCATTTCTTTGAATGTATTTTGTCATGAAATGCCTGAATTTACTTGCTTTATTGCTTAAACATTCCATGTACAACCCCAACTCAAGGTTGGGACATTTTAAGATAAAATCAAGAATCTGTGAGTTGTTAATTCTCTTTCAACTTTAACTGATTAAAGTATAAAGAAAGGTTTCCAATATTTTCACTGAACAGCTTTATTGTATTTTGTTATATATTTGAGGGCTGCAACACACCTTAAAAAAGATGGGACAGAGGGAAATAAGTGAAAAGCTTATAGAATATCCAAGTTAAACTCTTTTGAAACCATCCACAATAAGCAGGTGAATTGGAAGTGGTGAGGGGATTGTGATTGAGTGTAAAAGGAGCATCTCAGTCTTTGCAGGCAAAGATGGTCATAGCTCATCACTTAGTACCAAATATCATGAGAGAATTGTCAATTCAAAAACAACATTTCTCAATGGAAGATTGCAACGCATTTAGGTCTTTCACCATCTACCAATCTCAGTCTGTGCAATGCAGTAGACCTCTGTTGAATGTGCTTGACCATTTTAGTCCTCACATGGCATTGCATGAGAAACCATCATGCTGCTCTGTTAAATACAGCCACATGTACTCAGGAGGACTTTGAAAAACAGTTTTCACTGAACACAGTCTGACGCTGCGTCAAGAAATGCCACTTGAATCTGTTACGCAAGGAGAAATCTATACATCAGTATTATGCAGAGATGCCGGTGAGTTCTTTGTGCCCGAGCTCATCTCAGATGATCCAAAACACAGTGGAAATGTGTGCTGTGGTCAGATGAGTTCACTTTTCAGCTGTTTTTTGGGAAAAACAGACATTGAGTTTTCAGTCTCAAAGGCAAAAGTGGCCATCCAGACTTTCATCAGCGACAGGTACAAAAGAAAGCCTCTGTAACAGAATGGGGGTGCAAACGCAGTGGGTGATTTTGTCTTATCAGGTGATATTTTGCAAATAATCCACTCGTAAAATTGCAACAATTAGTATCCCAAATTCCCAAAATATTAAATGGTGTAATTAAAAGGAAAGGTGATGAGACACAGTAGTAAACATGTACACAACTTTTTTGGAGTGTGTTGCAGCCATCAAAAAAAAAAAAAAAAAAAAAAACGTGCATACTAAATTCAGTTAAGTTGTTCCATGAAAACATTGAAAGAATTAAAAAATCACAGATTTCATTGCATTTTACAAAATGTCCCAACTTTTCTTGATTTGGGGTTGTATGATCAAACCCCAAAGTTGCGCAAACTTGTTTTGACTGGCTGAACAAAGAAGAGTTGTTTTTTTTCTTTTTTTTTTTTGTGGTGAAGAGGCAGTGTCTTAACTGAACTCTAATAATGATTAATTATGTATTAGGCATTGCATTCTAACAAAAAGTAAAATAAGCCCCTGCATAAGCTATGGATAAGGACTGGGCACCCTTTTTGTCTGTTGTGATTGCCATTAGCAGTATTGATCACTGTATCAGTGCTCCCATTAATGATTTTTATTGCTGAAGTATTTCCACTCATTAAGCAGTGGGTCAATTACACAGAGGCTATCAAGGTCATGATATGAGAAAATGCACACATGGATGAATACATATGTTTTGTTTGTTTTTTTACACATTTTTCTCACATTGTCTCAGACTCTTAATGTAAACTGAAATGTGGGTAAAAGCCTTCAGCAGAAAGAAAGCATTTGATCGAGAGTGAGAAAAAGCTCAACTTTACTTTTTAGAGTTAAAGGGTAGCATGAAGTGGAATTGACACTCACACACTGCCCAATCCACTTCCATAAACTGCGACACTACGCAACTGTAGGGCCACAACTACTGGCTGTGTATAAACGTAGGTGTAAGTTGTTTGATGCAGTAAAGTTTGGCCACAGATGGAGTAGTTTTTAATAATTTAGTTGGTGGATATTTATGCAATTCAAGCAATAACACATGTGCTGATACACACTGGTTAAGCTCTGCCCTGATAAACCATAGAGCACTGTATTGAACTGTATATATTTTTTTTAACTCAGATTGGGAACTGTTACCAGTAAAGTATTCTGAGAGTTAGGTCTGTGTGTGTTTGTCTGTGTTGGTCTGTGTTTGTGTGTGTATCTGTTGTTGCTGTCTGTGCGATGAGGCAGGTTTTATTTTAGTGCAGCTGAATTATTCACGGAGCTGAAGTGCACCAGGGTGGAAAAGCTCAGTGCATGCAACTGTGAGTGTGTGTTTTGTATAATCTTAAAATGGGGCAAGTATATGTTTTTTTCCAAGGCCAGTCCTGCCTTGGTTGTTTAGGAGTGTGTCTGGCGGCAAATCAATGCCATACACTTATTAGGTTATTTCGCTTACAAAAAAAAAGATGATTGGGTTTTAATAATTTGCTGGGTTTAATTTTGTTCAACAATGGGTGCAACACTTATACCAAGACGTCAGGAGCGTGGTTCGATGCACAGCTGGGATATCATCTCCTTTCAACATCAAAGTAGGAGTCCACCAAGGATCGGCCCTTTTGCCGTTGCTTTTCATCACATGGATGGACACAATGACATGGGACCTCCAGACGCCCCATCCATGGTCCTTACTCTGTGATGATGTGTTCCTAGAAGGCAAGACCTTCAAGACCAAGGGCAGCAGTGGAAAGATTGCCTGGATGCAAGTGGCTTGCGTCTCAACCTCGCAAAGACAGAGTACCTGGAGTGTAGCCCTCAGACTGATGGTACTATTGGCATCGATGGAACGGATCTAAAGAAAGTACCTTGGATCAATACTCCCTCCCGGATGTCCGCGAACGTGTGAATGCCGCCTGGTCAAAGTGGCGCCAAGTCACGGGAGTGCTATGCGATTGCCGAATGCCCATCTGCCTAAAGTCCAAAATCTATAAGATCATTATTCGCCCTGTTGCCCTGTATACAGCTGAATGTTGGCCAGCGACTGACAAACATGGCCAGTTTCTACACACCATGGAAATGCGTATGCTCCGCTGGTAGATCACATCATGAACATTGACAGGAAGCGGATGGGAATAGTGCAGATTACGGAGAAGATGCTCGAGGCCTGTCTCCGCTGGCACGACCATGTAACATGCAGCAATGAGAACTATAATGGCGAAGAGAGCTATGCACCTTGACCCACCCGGCCTTGGCCTTGGCCCACGGGGCCCACGTTAACCCTAACCCGTCCAAAGATGAGATGGATGGACCGGATGAAGCAAGATATGAAGGATGTGTAAGTTGCCCCAGAGTACACTATGGACCAGAATAAATGGAGAGAAGCCTGCCAAAAAGCCGACCCTGCACCGGCGCGGGACAAACACTTGGCCGAAGAAGATTTGCCGCCATAGTGTATGTATTTTTGTGAAAAGTCCAGAAGCAGGACACCGGGCTTGTCTGAGTAAGTCAAGTGTTTTAGTAACACTTTTTTCATAGGGTTTTCCATAGATATTAGTCACCACTGTAGACAGCATCATCCACGCTGAATAGTCAAGTTATTGTGTTAATGCTGAGGCTGGTGTAATTTCTAACTGTTACATTACTGGAACTTCCAACTTATACGATACCTTGAAAAATATTGATATTCAATACCATTTTCGATACCATGGAATATGCCACCTTACAGATCATTTGTCATCTCATAATTTTTGGATAATATGGGTAATTGTTTGTAACATCTTACAAACAGTACAGGGAAGCTTTGACTACTGTTGTTTAACTATATTTAAAAAAAAGACAAGTCAGACAAAGTCAATAATAAAATAAGAATAAATAAACAAATTGCAAACGTTAATAGAATAAAGAGACAGATTAAATAATCATGGCTTTAAGTTTTTCAGGTGGGTCAAACAGTATTCAGGAAAGAAATACTTATTAAAGTAATCAAATATAAAATAAAACTGGATAGTTTCCATTATCAAAATGAATGCTTACAATTAAAGTTACAAAAGTTGTTCAGACAAGAGCAGTGATTTTCTCGTTGTCTCGATTCACAACGGTGACATCAGCTAACCACTCACCCACATGACACCATACACGCTGTCTGCCATCTGCCCTGTACAGTGAAAACCGAGATTCATCTGTGAAGAGAGCACCTCTCCAAAGTGCTGACGCCATCAAATGTGAGATTTGCCTACTCAAGTCGGTTACGATGACGAACTGCAGTCAGGTCGAGACCCCGATGAAGACGACGAGCATGCAGATGAGCTTCACTGAGACAGTTTCTGACACTTTAAAATGTGCAGTTTTATCACACAGCACAATACAACTGATGTTCCAAGTTTTGAGGGAGCATGCAATCGGCATGCTGACTGCAGGAATGTCCACCAGAACTGTTGCCCATGAGTTGAATGTTCATTTCTCCATAAGCCGTCTCCATAGGCATTTCAGAGAATTTGGCAGTACATCCAACCGACCTCACAACCGCCGACCACATGAAACCTCACCAGCCCAAGACCTCCACATCCAGCATCTTCACCTCCAAGATCGTCTGAGACCAGCCACGCGGGCAGTTGATGCAACAATGCTGCAGAAAAGGAGTATTGGAACCATTTCAGATATCTCAGTATCGATACATATCGAAATATCAATAATATTTTTGACTGCACTAAGGCTTATAACCTATTATATAATAGTTATATTATAGTTAAATTTTGATGCCAGATAAGTAAACAAACAAACGCAAAACAACCAAGAGAATGTATTAATTTACATTCAAATTCACAATGAAAATCTTTTACTTGATGTCACTTCAATTTTTTTTTAAATATTTAAATATCTTATATTAATCTGATATTTTCTATTAACTAGAAGCTGTTCCAGTATGTTTCCCAAAATGCGTAAAATGATGCATCTGAAAACAAAAACTAACATGGTTACTGCTTTGTTTGTAGTGTTAATTTATGGTCATGCCGTTTTGCTCATTAAACCCTCATTATGATAATTACTGTCAGACTCTGCTTTCATATGCTGTAATATGAGAGCTTGTGATAAAGAGAATGTGTACTGATGGGGCAGTGATGGGCTGAACTGCTGACTCATGTTTGGCATTAAAGAATGATTGTCCCCATAGGGTCTTATTGAGTGATGTGGCATAGGGCTTCTATGACCCTCTGCAAGCTGTCCGTGAATCACAAGGATTGTTGTTTCTGTGCGTCTTATTTACAAATTAATGGGGCCCATTATGTAACTGTCTGGATTCATAACGGATGTGTCCGTTCTTTTGAGGGGGTAATGTAATTTGACATTTTAAAGACACATTTATCACAGGTAGCATCAACATGCGCTTAGAGAGATTCATAAAACAGATTGTCATCGCCTTGTTTTTGGAGATATGTTTCTAATAGAGCTGTCAATTGATAATTAATTACATAATCATTTCATATGTCACTATTTGCTGAGAGGAAATAGAAGCTAAATACGTTATCAAGACAGGCCATAAAGCATTGAAAAAAGGTTCTGTTTTAGTACTTTATCTGTACATAGTTTATGGCCTTTGCCATTTCAACAAAATAAAAAAAGTGTTCTCAACAGATTATGATAATTTTCACTCTCATTTTTGTGATATTTTAGGAGAGTTTCAGAGGTTCTGCTTCATTTGCACATGGCTCCCAATATTGCTTATGGTGTTCATTTAATTTCTCACATGTTTCAGCTGTACTTGTTGAGCTGTTAGTCAGATGGAGTATGTCTTGCTGAGCACAGGCTGGGTGATTGTGTGTTGAATGCTGACTGCTGCCCCAGTGCTTCTTCTGTCAACTTTAATCTTGTAGTGTCTGTACTCGTTGTCCCCACAGCGCACTGCTTGTCCGCAGAGTGATGTCATTTGTCCTGACTTGCTGTCCCTTAGAGACAGTGGGACAGAAACACCAGTAGAGTTTTGGGTTTTCTCTTTTGCTTCTTTCTGAAACTTACTTTTTGGCTTCCCTATTTCATTTGCATATAGTCTTTGTTACACGTTAGATGTAAATTATGCATAATTGCAAGCAACTAACTAGCCCTAATCCAAACCTAGTCTAATCCTAGGGCGTATAGTAAATGCATGCTATACTTAAAGTCCCCCTGAAATCAAGCTTTTAATGTTATTTAAATGTCTATGTGGTGTTTTTATTATTTTTTAGTACTAAACTGTTACAAATTGTTACAAATTCACAAGACAACACCATTGCGGAGTATTTACTCCTTAAAACTGCAATGAACCAAAGACAGTCTCAAAATCAGATTTTTTTTAAAAAATGTAAAAAGTGTAACATAGTGTTTAAAATGACCCTTTAAATACATTTGCTAATGGGTACATTAATGCAAAACGAAGCATTGAAAATGTTTAATAAGAAGATACTTTACAAAGACAGTCCACTTCGTGTTTACAGGCAGAAGCCATCTTTGGAAAACAGTCTCTAAGTTGAACCACTAACGATGTGCCAAGTGAGCTGAACTGTATGAAGTTTAGCGAACTTCTGAACTGTATGAACAGCGTTCATGTTTAGACTTGTCAATACTGTTTTCTCCTGCTGTGTATACACAAAGTTGACTGTCTTTATAAAGTATCTTCTTATTAAACGGTCTATACACTTACAAAGTTCTCAATGCTTCGTTTTGCATGCAGGGACCCTCATTATGTTACTGTGTTAGTGTGGGGCTATTTTGAGCCTTTTTAGTGTTATTAACTAGCGCAGGGGTCGGGAACCTTTTTACCAAGAAGAGCCAAAAAAACTAAACAAAATTGAGAATTTTTTCAAAAGAGCCAGAGCAAAGTTTACACTCGTATATTAGACAAATTTACAACAGTAATATATAATAACAACAGTAGTAATATACGACTTGCACTAGTAGCAGTTCTGGTAGTTATATAACGTTACAACAACACTTTTTTCCACAAAAAAAAAAAAATGTGTGTGGGGTGGGGCTGACTAGCTTTCGCGAGGCACATAACATACGCGCGTGTTATGCGCGCAGCATGTTCTATGTCGCTCTATTCCGGGAGATTTTAACTAATTTTCGGGCATCAGGGAGACCGGAGACGCTCAATATGCTTCCGGGAGACTTGGGATTTCTGATATTTTGTTCACTGACATGCTGGTTTCTTAGCACACTGGACGAGAAGCGCAGCGCCTCATTTAAAATTCAAACACTTTATTCCCTATGACTCCGCCGTTTACACCTGGCCACTTCAAGCGTTTTCTGAGATCGGATAGCGATCCGATCGTGAAAAGACCAGGTGTAAATGCCCCCCGAAACGCATTTGAGACGGATTTGAATCCGATCGCTCAAACCACTTCAGGAGGTGGTCTGGGCCGCATTCCAGACGAAACTGGACATGTGTAAATGCATCTGGTTGTTGAAACCACATATGTAAATTTTACTCATCCCCAAAATGCTAAGAAATAAACGTGTGAGAGCGTATTATAGGCTATATGTCATGCTATTTTAGTCAGATATGACGACGCTACTGCGACACGCATTACCTCAGATGAGCAGCTGAACGCCAAGCCAACGCGCCGCATCGCAAATCAAAGTGAAAGTAAGATGCAGACGATTAACACTACCATAAAAGTAGTCTAAAGAAAAGAAATGATCTTACCAGGACTGTTGCCGCTCTCTTTATTGCTGTCTTTGCTTTTTTTGAAATTAGCCAAAGATCAAATTTCGGCTCATATCTGTTGCTTTCGGTGACGCGCACTTCATTAAATCTGCATAGCGCGTGAATTGAAGATCGGATTTATATCCGTTTTGCAAAAACACATTTATGTGACCAGCGTGTAAATGGAATCGTTTTGATAAATCAGATAGCTATCCGATTTGAGAAAACGCATGAAGTGGCCAGGTGTTAACAGCCCCCTAGGAGTGGTGACCGGCGGCACATTCAGTGTCTGTCCGCGGCGCCCAGCAACGGCTCAGCAGAACCTTGTTCGAAATCCTGCTTTGCCACAGAGTGCCATTTACATAGTTTTATATAAAATTTACTTTTATTTGTATCAAACCGTCGTTAATGTAGGCTACATACTGACTTCACTGTGTGCTGCAATTTATATTTACTTTTACATTCATTTTCAGAAATCAGCTGCTTAAATGAGAATTGCTGAGGTAAAGTGTTCTGCAGACTTCAACGATTGTATTTAATTGTACAGTACAATTATAACATAGTACAGACATTATCTTAATTCCATAATGTCTTTAGTTTAAACATTACAATATTGCCGGCCATAAACTTGCGCGTCCGGTGTGCAATAACGTTACCTCTTTCCTAGACGCGGCGCGCGCTTCTCGTCCGGTGTGCGATACTTCTGTCCTAAGACGCTTCTCGTCCGGTGTTATGACACCACACAAATTGAGAAACGGGCATCATAAACAAGTGATTAACAAGTGCTGCATGGTGCATCTCAAATTGTCTCTTAATATTTTACTTTTTGAGAGACTTTTTCAGTCAGCATTTGAAAATTGGGAGAGCCATATAAAATCCTGAAAAGAGCCATATATGGCTCGCGAGCCATAGGTTCCCGACCCCTGAACTAGCGGTTTCTTTTTACTTAATATATGCCCCCATATAGCGTTATATGCTAAACAGTTTTAGAGATAAAACTCTTTACATTTGATTATCATGAAAACAATTCTCAGAGAATGGTCGACAAGGTACCAATGTTTTATTTGACCAAAGGTTTGTTTTGCGCCGGAGTTCTCCTTTCAAATTATAAGCGTTTCCAACCATGACTATTGACAGTCTCTTATAAAGATGAGAGACATGTTTACCCACAGGGAGGCATTTTTCTGAAACTGTGATGAAATATTGTTCTAAAAAAACAGTTTATGTCTGTGATTTTCAGCTGTATGCTGTGCTGAGGTGGAGGAGCGGTTGATAAACTATTTACTTTCCCCTGACCGATACAACAAGCTGATCCGGCCTGCGATCAATAAGAGCCAGCAGGTCACCATTGCAATCCAAGTGTCCCTTGCTCAGCTCATCAGTGTGGTGGGTTTAAACGTGAAAAGCTACCTCACGTTGCTTTTTTGATTACATCAAAGTTATATGTTAATGTTTGTATTTCAGAATGAAAGAGAGCAGATTATGACCACCAACTGTTGGCTTACTCAGGTAATGAGCAGTGGAACTTTTTGTGTTTGGGTATAATTTTTTTTTCTCACAATAAAAGTCTTTCTAAGGCGTGTGTCTTGTTAGCAGGTATGGAATGATTACCGGTTGATGTGGGATCCAGAAGAGTATGAAGGGATCAGGAAAGTCCGCCTTCCTTCCCAGCATATATGGCTGCCTGACATTGTCCTGTACAACAAGTGAGAAACTTTAAAGTACACCTGTTATTTTGTTCTGATTTTATTTTAACTTGTTAACACTTAATTCACACACAAATTAAAATTCTGTCATCATTTACTTAACACTCAAGTCATTCCAAACCTGAATGACTTTCTTCTGCGGAAAACAAACTGTTGCGAATTTTTCACACGGCTCTTAATCCCGAGTTAAATTTGATGTTCTATAAACTGTCTTTAACCCCTGGTAAAGGAGCGTTTCACAATTGTAATTTAGAAGCGGGGTTAGCACCGCTTTTTACCCTGGGTTATGAAACTCCAGAGTAGTGTTAGCACTGCTTTTGTGGTGTTATCCATGTGCTGTGGACAGTCAGGGAAAAATAGAATGTTGTGTAAACAGTAGTTTCTGTGTTTGAGGGGAAAAATGGTGAAGAAAACATGACAATTGGACTGAAGAAGAGACCGTTTCATTCTTACCTTTTATAGACCCTGGGTTAAATATTTAAACTGTGAAAAGCCCTAATCAGTGGGGTCAAAAACCACACTGGACCTCATTGACTTTCATTTATTTGGGAAAAAAAGAAGTAATTTTGAAAACATCTGTTGTGTGCTGCTGAACTATCTCTTTAAATAATTTAGAAGAGGTTTTATTTATGCAAAGGTTAAGTCCTTATAAAAAATAAAGGTGACTTATTTTGTAATCTTTTTACAATGCTGCATCGACGCAGGATTTGGGCAGGGTTTATCTTTTTCCAAGGACAGTTAATGCTTTAATCTCAGGAACTGAGACAGAGTTTTTTTGCATGATGATGAGCTGGCACTCGGGATAATAGTATCAGCTTTGAGTTTCACCTTTATTATGCACTTTATAATTCACAAAGGCAAAATAGGATACTTAGCTTTTTTTAATGATTTAAAACAACAAATTTAAAACAATGTTTTTGTCATTTTTAGTGCTGATGGGACATATGAAGTGTCTTTCTACTCCAATGCAGTCGTTTCAAATAACGGTGAGGTTGCCTGGCTACCACCAGCCATTTATAAGAGTGCCTGTAAAATTGAGGTCCGGGACTTTCCCTTTGACCAGCAAAACTGCACACTCAAGTTCCGCTCATGGACTTATGACCACACAGAAATCGACCTCATCTTGCTGTCAGACTTTGCCAGCCGAGATGACTTCAAGCCAAGCGGTGAGTGGGATATCGTCTCCTTGCCTGGTCGCAAAAACGAAGACCCTAATGACATCACGTACTTGGATATAACTTACGATTTTATCATCAGACGCAAACCTCTGTTCTACACCATTAACTTAATCATCCCCTGTGTTCTTATCACTTCACTGGCCATCTTAGTTTTTTACCTACCATCAGACTGTGGGGAGAAGATGACTTTGTGTATTTCTGTTCTTCTGGCCTTAACTGTGTTCCTCTTACTGATTTCCAAAATCGTACCTCCGACCTCACTTGCTGTGCCCCTCATTGGAAAGTACTTGATGTTTGCAATGGTGTTGGTGACTTTTTCAATTGTTACAAGTGTGTGTGTGCTAAACGTGCACCATCGGTCCCCAAGCACACACAATATGCCCAAGTGGGTCAAATACTACTTCCTGAGCCGGTTGCCTGATTTCCTCTTCATGCGACGACCAGGAGAGTCCAACAAACGAGAGAAATTTCGCATGAAGCATGAGCAGTGCTCTTCATCTGATCTCACAGCAAAAGGTGAGACTGATGAGATTGATTCTACCTTCTTTGTCAATGAAGATTCTGCCAAACACATTGGTTGGAGACCTGGAGAGTTGCAGGAAAACACAGAGTTTCGAAAGCGAATGGCAGTAAAGTGCCCTGTGGAAATCGAGCAGGCTGTGAAGGGAGTCCTATACATTGCTGACAAGACGAAGAGTGAGGATGATGATCAAGGGGTGAGTGCTGGATTGGCTTTCTCTCAAATATGCTGAAGAAAAAAAAAAAGGACCAATGAACCAAATTAAGTTGAGGACATTTGTTCTCAGTGATTTAAACTAATAATAATATACACTCACCTAAAGGATTATTAGGAACACCATACTTATACTGTGTTTGACCCCCTTTCACCTTCAGAAATGCCTTAAATTCTACATGGCATTGATTCAACAAGGTGCTGAAAGAATTCTTTAGAAATGTTGGCCCATTTTGATGGGATAGCAGTTGATGGAGATTTCTGGGATACACATCCAGGGCATGAAGCTCCTGTTCCTCCCAAAGATGCTCTATTGGGTTGAGATTCGGTGACTGTGGGGGCCATTTTAGTACAGTGAACTCATTGTCATGTTCAAGAAAACAATTTGTTATGTTTCCAGCTTTGTGACATTATCCTGCTGGAAGTAGCCATCAGAGGATGGGAACATGGTGGGCATAAAGGAATGGACATGATCAGAAACAGTGCTCAGGTGGGCCGTGGCATTTAAATGATGCCCAGTTGGCACTAAGGGGCCTAAAGTGTGCCAAGAAAATATCCCTGACACCATTACACCACCACCAGCAGCCTGCACAGTGGTTACAAGGCATGATGGATCCATGTTCTCATTCTGTTTACACCAAATTCTGACTCTAGCATCTGAATGTCTCAACAGAAATCGAGACTCATCAGACCAGGCAACATTTTTAGTCTTCAACTGTCAAATTTTGGTGAGCTCTTGCCAATTTTAGCCTCTTTTTTCTATTTGTACTTGGAGATGAGTGGTACACGGTGGGGTCTTCTATTGCTGTAACCCATCTGCCTCAAGGTTGTGCGTGTTGTGGCTTTACAAATTCTTTACTGCATACCTCTGTTGTAATGAGTGGTTATTTCAGTCAAAGTTGCTCTTCTATCAGCTTGAATCAGTCGGCCCATTCTTCTCTAACCTATAGCATCAACAACACATTTTCGTCCACAGGACTGCCGCATACTGGATGTTTTTCCCTTTTCACACCATTCTTTCACCAGATATGGTTGTGCATGAAAATCCCAGTAACTGAGCAGTTTGTGAAATACTCAGACCAGCTCGTCTGGCACCAAAAACCATGCCATGCTTAAAATTGCTTAAATCACCTTTCTTTCCAATTCTGACATTCAGTTTGGAGTTCAGGAGATTCTCTTGAGCAGGACCACACCCCTAAATGCATTGAAGCAACTGCCATGTGATTGCTTGATTAGATAATTGCATTAATGAGAAATTGAACTGGTGTTCCTAATAATCCTTTAGGTGAGTGTAAATATGCTAATAACACAATAACATGGGCACTACTAAACAATACAAATAATTTCTTTTGAGTTTTCTTCAGATACATGTATTTCACAAATTAATTAAAATTAATCAGTGCATATTCTGTATTTTCTGTATCACAGATTGTCGAGGACTGGAAATACGTGGCTATGGTGATTGACCGTCTTTTTCTATGGATCTTTGTTTTAGTGTGTGTTACAGGAACCCTCGGCCTCTTTACGCAGCCGCTCTTCAAGAGCTATAACACACCTACCACTGATGATCTGTAGATCACAAAGTCAGACCAGCTTCAACCCAACCCACATATGTTTATTTTCAGTACACACCCCACAACCCGGACTTATCATGAACTTGACATGACATCCTGCTTATTTTAGTAAATACTATAGCAAACCGAACAATGGACTTCTAACATGACACATTTCATGAAGCTTTAAGCTCTGTGTACCATTCAATGCAAAATGACACAAAGTTCTTAGATGGCGTTGAGTCAGAGCACAATACTGGACACACACTGAATATTTATCTGCCTCTAACACTGACCCGAACTCAAAAACCCGTCAGAGCTGTCATTCATCCACAACATTTAGCCCTAGAGGCCTCAGCATTCTCTATCCTCTCATAGAAAATAACTCCCCAAATCCCAAAATGGCTCCAAACCAACACTCTGTTTTTCTGAAATGTTTTCTAATTTTCAGTAATTCTCAGAAATGTTCATGTGCTGGATGAGGAACTCATTATAGACCTGAATCCTGTTAAAAATGTTTTGATGCATCAAGACTACAGTATATACTGTAAAGTCCATCCTAGCTCAGTAGCGGCGTGGCTATAATAATGATAATAATAATAATTATAATGTGGCAAGGTTCAGGCAAGGAGGAGGCAGGAACCAGAGAGCAATCAAATAAAACTTTATTTAAATGAAATAAACAAACAAAATCCTCACGGAACTGCTGGTTACTGCAAATAAAATGTAAATACCTGCCAGCAGCCCCTCACGGACAGCTGGCTGCCAAAATAAAATATTAAAAAAATAAAGCAAAAGCAGGCCTGTTCCTCTCTCGATTATCCACGTCGTCGCTCCCCCTTTATGCTTCCGCTCCTCCGTGAGAGATGCGAGACCGGTGTGCTCACAGGTGTTGCTCATTAGCAATCACCCCACCGGCCTCGTGCCATTCTCTCACATCCCTCTGCCATCCTGTTCACCACAAATAATAATAAGCTGTTTACTGGAACATAGATTTCACACCTCTACACACATGCATGTACCGTTCTTTAACACATATTTTCAAGACCCGCCCCCCACCCATTATACTGTTAGATTGGTTTAAAAGTTACATAGGCAGCTTTTACAGACAGATTTACTGACAGATTTTTGAACGTGCTGTTGTTGGAATTTACTGATAAGTGCTTAACATACAATTATCATGTCATTTTATTATGATGAGTATGTGATATATTAATAACAGTTAATTAAAACCATACAAAATTGTGTCATGTTTGCGCTTTCATTTACGTACATTTTACTGCTGATGTGTAGTATGCATATAATTCATTTATCTTTAGTCATATGGGCAAGGAAAAATCTCTTCAGGTAATTTGGTAACACTTAACAATAAGGTTTCTTTTGTTCCCTTGAACATGAACAGTATTTCTACAGCATTTATTAATCGGTACACTTAATAATAAGGTTAATTAGTTAACATTAGTTTACTACCTTAGTTAACATGAACTAAGAATAAACAATACGTCTACAGCATTTATTAATCTTAGTTAATATTAGTTTCAACATTTACTAATACATTATTATAACCAAAGGTTGTATTTGTTAACATTAGTTGATGCACTGTGAACTAACATGAACAAGCAATGAACAGCTGTATTTTATTAACATTAACAAAGATTAATAAATACGGTAACAAATTGCTCACTGTTAGTTCATGTTAGTTAATACATTAACTGACGATAACTAATGAAACTTATTGTTTAGTGTTACAGATTAATTTTAGTATATCAGATTAATATTTGTATCAAAAGTTGCCAAAAGTCTGGTAACCTTACCTAGTGTACTGCGAACTAACATGAACTTTTTATTAAGTCTTTTGTAAAATATTGTGCTAAATACATGGTATAAACCATAAATTAACACTATAAAAGAGAGTCTGTTAAAAAAAAAAAGTTTTTTCTGTGCTTCCGCATGACTGCTTTTAACACTACACTAGTAAATAAAAAAACAAAGCATGCATCTGCAATGCAGAAGGGGCCTTTTCACCTTCTCCGTACTTTAATCACCAATCCTTCTTGCTGCGGTTTAGGACTGTATTATTGCTATTCATTTCTCAGGACTCTGAGATATTTTTAGTGTTATATATTTTCTAGTCAGTGTTAACTCAACATGACTGTGGCTCTGCTGACCTGACAGGTGGTGACAGTGAAGTCAGGGAAGTGTGCAAATGGAGGCTGAGATGCATTATTTAAAGCAGTTTATGAATATTTAAGTCATTTTCCAGTCTGTTTTGCTGTCTTCTAAAGACAGCAGTCGGTGTTCAGATGGATGCAGACATGCTGTGCGGATGAAGGAAGCTAATAAGCACAGAGTCAGCAACCATTAAAGCACAATGCCAAGTGCAATAATGCCAATATACTTCACTTAACTTTGCTATTGCAATTGCAATGCTGTTTCAGTCCATTTTTAATTCAGATTGTATCAGTCCATTTTTAATTCCAACTGAGAGTTCTGATGTGTGTCAGAACATTTGACCATGTTTTTATTATCTAGTGAAGGTTTTACCATGTACTGAATGATACAGGATTAACATGCAATGGCGTGAGAGAAAAAGGACACAGACCCTCACGGAGGCCACAGCTGGTTCCAACTGGAGCAGAAAATCATCTGAGCTCAGACAGTAGCCATGAATGCTGAGGAGATGTGTTTGCCTGAGCCGCTGCGTGGACTCAGTGTCAGTGTTTACACAAGAGACACCGCTGAGTTTTTATTTGAATTTGTCTGCAACGTTGTTGTAAAAAACCTACACGAGTATATAATATAACAAAAATAAACATTAAAAACATGTTTATACAAAACTGGCCAAAGCTGAAGAAAGGCTATTCTTATCATCAGCTGCAGGATAATAGTCTGTATTTACAGCAAATGGCATTGTGTTACCTGAGTAGTCAGTTGATATTCTAATATTCCTGGTCCAAATTAAATCATAAATTCATCCATATTTGTGTTTGAATGGTGCAAAAAAGAGTTGTTGATAACTATTTCATTTTCAGTTTTACATGCCTTTGTGCCCACAAGCCCTTGTCAAATTTTCATAAAAGGAAACATATAGCCTAATATACAACTACCATTTCTGGAACATATAAAGCGTCTGTGTATTAATATTGCTCTATCTATCTCATGCCGCATATAAATCCTGCTCAAATTACTTGTAAGCCTATCAATGGGGCCATTTGAGACCAGTGTGAGAAAACACAACCCCCTGTGATTAATTTAGATTAGAAAATGCGTTTATTATAACTTTATGCGATTACTTCTCCAAAATGTCTATTATAAACTGTTTAACACATTTTTTAAAAATTGTCTAAAAAATTAATCTAAATATTGTTTTGTTAAATGCAACTTTCAATTGGGTGTTGTTTTTTTCCCGCAAACTTTTTCGATTTTCCTTTTTTAACCCCCTCAGACCTGAATTGTTTCAAGTTCTGAAAAATATATGAAGAGTTCAGATGCAAAAACCTCTAAATGCCATTTGAAATTTTCTTCTTTAATGATGAGTTTTATCAAACTTGTATATTTATGTTCAGTAATTTCACTTAAATAACAATTAATAGGTAATTATCATTGCCATTTAAGTGAAATTACTGAACTTAAATATATAAGTTGGATAAAAATGATCATTAAAGAAGAAAATTTCAAATGGCATTTAGAGGCTTTTGCATCTGAACTCTTCATATGTTTTCCCAGCTCATGAGGCTTCTATAAATAAATACAAATGATTTTTTTTTGTATATATATATAATTGCTCTCATTGTGATTTTTTTTTTGTCCATTCCACTGGACGTCAAAACAGGTGTACTTCCCAAAAATGTACCAACATGAAATAAATTAATAAACATAAAATTTGTTGATCTATACTTTAAGCTTTTTCTCAAGGTCAAAAAAATTCCAACATACCATTTCAACTATAATTTTGAGGTTTTTGTTTTACAGATTGCACATTGTTTGTAACAAACTAAATATCTTGGAATCAATCAATCTGGTCATATTAGAGTCATTTTCTGTGTGCATCTTTTTTTTTTTTAGAACAAAAACTTGAACTTTATAACATTACAACTTTAATCGTAAGGTTTTTCCTTTATATATTGCACATTTGTTTATTCATAACAAAACAGGAATCAATCAATGCATTGATGTTAGAGTCATTTGTGTGCATCGGACGAGTCCCCGGACAGGCCCCCGTCCCACGAACCCATTTGTCCAATAACCCAATATATTTCAACGCATTCTCACCCCAAGGCGTCACCTTTGACCATGCTTCAATATTTGACGTTTTAGGCGCCCTTTAGCGTCACTTACATGACGCGATCCTACGGCGTCATCTAACTGACGCTAAAGGAAAGCGTCAGTTAGAGGACGCGGTTAGGTTTAGGTGTGGGGTGGGGGTAGGGTACAAGCGATCCTAGGGCGTCATCTAACTGACGCTAAAGGGCGCCTAAAGCGTCAGATATTGAAGCATGTCCAAATGCTTCCCAAGGCGTCAGTTAAGTGACGCCTTGGGGGTGAGAATGGGCTGTATATTTGCCAAATGTCACGGGACCACCCCCCGCCCACTCCCGGGCCACGCCCCATCCCAAGACCCACTATTTGTCCAATAACCCACTATATTTGCCAAATGTCACGGGACCACCCCCCGCCCACTCCTGGGCAACGCCCCCGTCCCACGAACCCACTATTTGTCCAATAACCCACTATATTTACCAAATGTCCCAGGACCACTCCCAGGCCACGCCCCCGTTCTTGATCCAGAGTTTCAAGAAGATCAGATAAACTCAAAATTTCGACATGAAAAAACTGACAGGGCTACTCCTGTCGACTTTTTGGTGCAAAAAAAAGTTTCTCTGATCTTCTTGAAACTCTGGATTATGATTAAATAAGATATATATATATATATATATATATATATATATATATATATATATATATATATATATGATATATATTTTATATACGATATATATATATATATATATGATATATACTTATATGATTCAATAAGATTTAAAATCCCCGTGAACCGGAAGTTGCAAACGATTTTTCTCCAGTGCTGTGACGTATTTCCAAGTGAAACGGAATATTGAACAGAGGGCAGGGTTTTACTCTAGCGCTCCTTCTCTCCATCTCTCGCTCATAGTAAACTAACGGTTTGAGGGAAGTGGTTAAGCGTTTCCCCACCCAAACTGTGAAACCTACGTCATCAGAAAAAGAAACCGTTCCAGACCGGATGTAACTTTTCAGATTTTGATTAAAGATTACCAAGGTAAAACATTTTTTTAATATATATTTACTTGCACGGATTAATTGTTCACCACAAGACTAGTAATATGGACTAACAAAGTAAATAGGTTCAATTTTGATTTCACAGGGACTTTCAGAATCCAGAGTTTCTCTGATATCCTTGAAACTCTGGATTCTGATAGAGGGCCATGAAACTTAGACCTGAGTGCAAAAATGGAGGCTCTAGACCCTTCCAGAGCTGAGATATTGAGATCCCAGGTAGCATTTATGCCATTATAAATATCTCAATATCTCAGCTCTGGAAGGGTTTAGAGCCTCCATTTTTGCACTCAGATCTAAGTCACATGGCCCTCTATCAAAATCCAGAGTTTCAAGAAGATCAGAGAAATTAATTTTTTCGCACCAAAAAAAAAAAAAACAAAAAAAAAACGACAGTGTTACCCCTGTCGTTTTTTTTTTTGGGTGCGAAAAAATAAGTTTCTCCAATCTTCTTGAAACTCTGGATTCTGATAGAGGGCCATGAGACTTAGATCTGAGTGCAAAAATGGAGGCTCTAGACCCTTTCAGAGCTGAGATATTGAAATCCCACGTAGCATTTATGCCATTATAAATATCTCAATATCTCAGCTCTGGAAGGGTCTAGAGCCTCCATTTTTGCACTCAGGTCTAAGTAACATGGCCCTCTATCAAAATCCAGAGTTTCAAGAAGATTGGAGAAATTAATTTTTTCGCACCCAAAAAAAAAAAACACACAGTGGTACCCCTTTAGTATTTTTTTTTCGGGCGAAAAATTAAGTATCCCCAATCTTCTCAAAACTCTGGATTCTGATAGAGGGCCATGAGACTTAGACCTGAGTGCAACAATGGAGGCTCTAGACCCTTCCAGAGCTGAGATATCGAAACTCAAAATTTCGACCAGAAAAAAAACCGACAGTGTTACCCCTTACGTTTTTTTGGGGGCGAAAAATTAAGTTTCTCCAATCTTCTCAAAACTCTGCATTCTGATAGAGGACCACGAGACTTTGACCTGAGTGCAAAAATGGAGGATCTAGACCCTTCCAGAGCTGAGATATCAAAATTCAAAATTTCGACCCCCCCAAAAAAACGACCGTGTTACCCCTTTCGTTTTTTTAGTTTTCGGGCGAAAAATTAAGTTTCTCCAATCTTCTCAAAACTCTGGATTCTGATAGAGGGCTGTGAGACTTTGACCTGAGTGCAAAAATGGAGGCTCTAGACCCTTCCAGAGCTGAGATATCAAAATTCAAAATTTCGACCCGAAAAAAAAAAAACGACAGTGTTACCCCTTTCGTTTTTTTCTTTTTCGGGCGAAAAATGAAGTTTCTCCAATCTTCTCAAAACTCTGGATTCTGATAGAGGGCCACGAGACTTTGACCTGAGTGCAAAAATGGAGGCTCTAGACCCTTCCAGAGCTGAGATATCGAAATTCAAAATTTCGACCCGAAAAAAAAAGACAGTGTTACCCCTTTCGTTTTTTTCATTTTCGGGCGAAAAATTAAGTTTCTCCAATCTTCTCAAAACTCTGGATTCTGATAGAGGGCTGTGAGACTTTGACCTGAGTGCAAAAATGGAGGCTCTAGACCCTTCCAGAGCTGAGATATCGAAACTCAAAATTTCGACCCGAAAAAAAAAACGACAGTGTTACCCCTTTTTTTTTTTTCATTTTGGGCGAAAAATTAAGTTTCTCCAATCTTCTCAAAACTCTGGATTATGATAGAGGGCTGTGAGACTTTGACCTGAGTGCAAAAATGGAGGCTCTAGACCCTTCCAGAGCTGAGATATCAAAATTCAAAATTTCGACCCGAAAAAAAAACGACAGTGTTACCCCTTTCGTTTTTTTTTCCGTTTTTGGGCGAAAAATTAAGTTTCTCCAATCTTCTCAAAACTCTGGATTATGATAGAGGGCTGTGAGACTTTGACCTGAGTGCAAAAATGGAGGCTCTAGACCCTTCCAGAGCTGAGATATCAAAATTCAAAATTTCGACCCGAAAAAAAAACGACAGTGTTACCCCTTTCGTTTTTTTTCATTTTCGGGCGAAAAATTAAGTTTCTCCAATCTTCTCAAAACTCTGGATTATGATAGAGGGCTGTGAGACTTTGACCTGAGTGCAAAAATGGAGGCTCTAGACCCTTCCAGAGCTGAGATATCAAAATTCAAAATTTCGACCCGAAAAAAAAAAACGACAGTGTTACCCCTTTCGTTTTTTTTTTCATTTTTGGGCGAAAAATTTAGTTTCTCCAATCTTCTCAAAACTCTGGATTATGATAGAGGGCTGTGAGACTTTGACCTGAGTGCAAAAATGGAGGCTCTAGACCCTTCCAGAGCTGAGATATCAAAATTCAAAATTTCGACCCGAAAAAAAAAACGACAGTGTTACCCCTTTCGTTTTTTTTCCGTTTTTGGGCGAAAAATTAAGTTTCTCCAATCTTCTCAAAACTCTGGATTATGATAGAGGGCTGTGAGACTTTGACCTGAGTGCAAAAATGGAGGCTCTAGACCCTTCCAGAGCTGAGATATCAAAATTCAAAATTTCGACCCGAAAAAAAAACGACAGTGTTACCCCTTTCGTTTTTTTCCGTTTTTGGGCGAAAAATTGAGTTTCTCCAATCTTCTCAAAACTCTGGATTATGATAGAGGGCCACGAGACTTTGACCTGAGTGCAAAAATGGAGGCTCTAGACCCTTCCAGAGCTGAGATATCAAAATTCAAAATTTCGAACCGAAAAAAAAAAACGACAGTGTTACCCCTTTCGTTTTTTCGTTTTTTGGGTGAAAAATTAAGTTTCTCCAATCTTCTCAAACTCTGGATTATGATAGAGGGCTGTGAGACTTTGACCTGAGTGCAAAAATGGAGGCTCTAGACCCTTCCAGAGCTGAGATATCAAAATTCAAAATTTCGACCCGAAAAAAAAAACGACAGTGTTACCCCTTTCGTTTTTTTTCATTTTCGGGCGAAAAATTAAGTTTCTCCAATCTTCTCAAAACTCTGGATTCTGATAGAGGGCTGTGAGACTTTGACCTGAGTGCAAAAATGGAGGCTCTAGACCCTTCCAGAGCTGAGATATCAACATTCAAAATTTCGACCCGAAAAAAAAACGACAGTGTTACCCCTTTCGTTTTTTTTCATTTTTGGGCGAAAAATTAAGTTTCTCCAATCTTTTCAAAACTCTGGATTATGATAGAGGGCTGTGAGACTTTGACCTGAGTGCAAAAATGGAGGCTCTAGACCCTTCCAGAGCTGAGATATCAAAATTCAAAATTTCGACCCGAAAAAAAAACGACAGTGTTACCCCTTTCGTTTTTTTTTCGTTTTTGGGCGAAAAATTGAGTTTCTCCAATCTTCTCAAAACTCTGGATTATGATAGAGGGCTGTGAGACTTTGACCTGAGTGCAAAAATGGAGGCTCTAGACCCTTCCAGAGCTGAGATATCGAAATTCAAAATTTCGACCCGAAAAAAAACGACAGTGTTACCCCTTTCGTTTTTTTTTCATTTTTGGGCGAAAAATTAAGTTTCTCCAATCTTCTCAAAACTCTGGATTATGATAGAGGGCTGTGAGACTTTGACCTGAGTGCAAAAATGGAGGCTCTAGACCCTTCCAGAGCTGAGATATCAAAATTCAAAATTTTGACCCGAAAAAAAAACGACAGTGTTACCCTTTCGTTTTTTTCGTTTTTTGGGCCAAAATTAAGTTTCTCCAATCTTCTCAAAACTCTGGATTCTGATAGAGGGCCACGAGACTTTGACCTGAGTGCAAAAATGGAGGCTCTAGACCCTTCCAGAGCTGAGATATAAAATTTCTAAATTTTGACCCGAAAAAAAAACGACAGTGTTACCCCTTTCGTTTTTTTCCATTTTTGGGCGAAAAATTAAGTTTCTCTCAATCTTCTCAAAACTCTGGATTCTGAATAGAGGGCTGTGAGACTTTGACCTGAGTGCAAAAATGGAGGCTCTAGACCCTTCCAGAGCTGAGATATCGAAATTCAAAATTTCGACCCGAAAAAAAAAACGACAGTGTTACCCCCTTTCGTTTTTTTTAGTTTTTGGGGCGAAAAATTAAGTTTCTCCAATCTTCTCAAAACTCTGGATTATGATAGAGGGCTGTGAGACTTTGACCTGAGTGCAAAAATGGAGGCTCTAGACCCTTCCAGAGCTGAGATATCAAAAATTCAAAAATTTCGACCCGAAAAAAAAACGACAGTGTTACCCCTTTCGTTTTTTTCCATTTTGGGCGAGAAAATTAAGTTTCTCCAATCTTCTCAAACTCTGGATCTGAATAGAAGGGCCACGAGACTTTGAC